>VMDR010006378.1:0-45845 GCA_007922815.1 Macrotus californicus | reverse complement strand
GGGAGGGGATAATGGGGGGAAAATGGGAAAGGATTGTCAGGAACATGTATAAAGGACACATGGACAAAGCCAAAGGAGGATAGGATCAAGGGTGGGAGGTGGGGATGTTCGGGGTTGGGGGCAGTAGTGGAGGGAAATGGAGACAACTGTACTTGAACAACAATAAAAAAAAGTGTAGTAATTCAAATGAAAAAAAGAAGATAAAGCTGTCTCAACAAGTTCATTGACATAGATGCAATAAATTCCCCAAGAGTCCTAAAATTCTGGAAAATCAATGAGCTCAAATCATCTTAGCAGAGTTCTCTTTGGCTTTTAGTACCAGAACAATCAATTCTGTTAGGATTGTACCAGAAAACCATGGCTGAAGCAGTGACTGTAAAATTAATGCTACCTGTAAAGTTAAGTGGCAAAATCCAGAATGTTCTGAAATAGTATCTCTCTGCTTCTTCAGGCTCCTCTCCAGTTTTGCTCATTATTCTATCTCAGTCCCTAGCTTATATAATCAATACATGTTCTTTGAACACCAGCCCTCCCCAAGTGAACATAGAGGTGCTTTAAAGATACCTAATCCTGTAAGAGGTTGTGAAACATAATGTATCTTTAAGATTATCTACTTTGAATTCTGAAGCTGGGTTTCTCTATTTGCTCTAAATCTTAACCACCTTAGATAAAACAGGCTACTTTCATTTAGAATCAACTTTCCTTTTCTTACCACCAACAATAACTCAAGATCAATCCCTTTGATGCAGGTATTTTCTGATACTCTCCCATTTAAAGCTGGACCTATACTGGAGATAGATAGGTAGATTGATAGATAGATAGATATCTTTTTAAATCTATAGATTTCACTAGCTAAGAAGGTTTGTCACTCAGACTTCAAACTCTAGGAAGAAAATGCTAGCTTATTACTCGTAAGGGAATAGTTTTACATTTTATATACACTTTAGTCCACTAGGTGGCCTCTCAGCACACAGAAAGCTGGATCTATGCATTGGAGAAGAATCTACTATACCTTTTTAAAAATAGGTTTAGATTGCATTGAAGTAACTATCTGGTTGTAATATCGTTGAAACCCTCAGCATTTTGGAGCCGGAAGACTCAGTGGTGAAGGAGCTATGTTTCCATGTTAGATGAAAAATATTCTAATGGAACCCGCTGCTCTTTCTGCTGGGTTACTGTTCTGAAATTACACCCAAGGATGGAAAAGTTGGTATGAAAGCACTCCTATCAGGTAACTCCCATTGCTGTGAGGTGTGATTAAAAGATATATAAATAAATAACTAACAGACTCCCTGGTGTCATTTGGGCCAGATTTATAAACACAATAAGGCCCTCTCCTGCATTCAGCTTTCCTGGGCTCAGGAAACATCCCTTTGGGTGGGGAAAAGATTGCTCCCAGCACAATCCCCCCTCAAGTAGAGGCACATAGATTAATGTGAGCTTCCCAGTGATGGCCTTTATCCTATTTGCATAACTAGCCATTTGGCCAAGAGGATATTTTTAAGACCTCCTGCCATCTTTCAAACTTAATAAAAGAAACTTTAACTTAATAAGCTATATGCTTTATGAAATAGTGCATTTTCCCCTGTACAATGTGTACCTTTTTGCCCAAATTTTTGAGGGGGAAAATAAGGATGTACATTATACATGGGTAGTAGTAATTCTGTATCTATATAAATGTTTTTAATTCTTTTATTTATGCTTACACTTTGAAAGTATAACTCTAGAAAGTAATAACGATATCTATATGCAAAATTATACCCTGTAATACAATAATCAGTTTTGTTTCTAAATATAAATAAATAAATAAATAAATAAATGATTGAATTAAAAAATTAAAACAAAAGACTTTCTTCCTGAAAGTTTGGGCCAAAGGCATGGGTGCGCATTTTACATGGCAAAATGCACTAATATTTTATTTTCACCTAAGAAAATTTCAGTTTTTCAAAAATTTTACCCAAAGATCCTAGAATTTATAAATTCTTCCTGGACTTCCCATGTGCCTGCCATCATCATCCCCGCACCCCCGCAGAGGCCTGTAACTACCTGTAATACCTGTGATTTAATACTTGTCTCTCCTGCCAGACTGTAAGCTCGGTGAGGACAGAGCACCCGACTCTCTTTTTTCACCTCTGCGTCTCCAGAGGGTCCTAAGAGGGCCTGGAACTGAACAAATATTTGCTGAATAAACAAATACATTTCTAGGGAAGAAAGGGGTGTGTTGACTTCTCAACTGAAAAGCTGTGAAGTGTTTGCAGAGACCACTCTATGACACCCGACTCCAGGTTCCCCCTCATCCCCCTGCATTCCCACAGATCCCGGTCTGCGTCCATGATGATGATTCTGGTCTTTTTGGTCAAATCTCCACTAGAAGCAAATAGTGTCCAAAGGCTCCTATCCAGAAATAACTCTTGGCTGTTCAAGCATAACTGAATGCATTAAATTAAATTAACGTTTATTGACCACCGGTAGATATGAACAGCCGAACTTTTCCATGCAACATTGGTATTCAACCCTCACCAAGGTGTCCCCATCAAAATAGCTTCTCATCTTTCTTTAATTAGATACAGATGGATATGCAGGAAACAGTGAACACTATAGAACAAAATAATTTTTGTCACAAAACACAACCTTGCAAACAGGACTGGAGCTTTCAGCTGCTTCTGGCCAGGAAATTTTATAAAGGAGTTTTTGAAGCAGAGGTCGTGAGCTTAGGCTCTGGCATTGCACCAGCTGGGTTGCAATCCCTGCTCCACCACTTCCTGTCTTGAAACTCTGAGTATTTTACTTAACATCTCATGAAGCTGTATTTTTAAATATCATCTATTTGTAGGGTTGTTGGGAGGACCTAATGAAATGATGTGCATGAACTCTTCACACAGTGGCCGGCCCATAGCAAGAGATCAATAAACATTATTATTATTATTATTAATATGGATAGTTTTTCTTAGAAACCCTTTGTATCAGTGACAGCCAAAATGAATATTCCATAGGTTCCCTCATACATCTTTAGGTTCTATCTGTTAGATTCTGCCATTGTGGCTGTAAATAATTATAAATGAGCCCCTGGCGTACCTCAGCTTCATGGATTGAAATCAGGAGCCAAACAATGATGATCCACCTTCTTTTTCCTTCTTGGACTAGGTTTTCTTCTCTATTATTTCCCAGTTTAGATGTGTAGCCACTACCCCACCCCCCACCCCCACCTCCACTTCCACTTCCATTTATCAATTCATTTACCTGTCCACACAATAGGTATTTATCACTGAATCCTAGGGGTTGTTCATCCAAGATTCAGCCTCAGCCAGTTTGCGGTCTGGAGGCAAAAATGAAACATGTGCACACAGTTAACTATAAGAAGAGTCGCACGTGGTATGGGCCGGAAGGGACGGCCCTCATGAAGGACAGTTCCGAGCAAGTACAGAAGCACTGCTCTTCCAGTACCCACACTGTAAGCCCAGACAGATAGGGAGATGCTGGTGAAGATACAAAAGAAAAAAAAAAAAGGAAAGCTGTTATTTTTGGTGCTAAGGAATTTGGAAACTTGGAAGGAGACAAAACCGAAGTTATGAGCGAGTTCAGGCTGTAGCCCAGCATTAGCATCACGTCTGGCCCTTAGGAGATGCTCAGTTGAAGATAGAAATACCCCAAAGCCATCTGTAAAAAAACAGTCATCCTTTTGCCTGATAAAGATCCTTTAAAGAGAGAAAATAAGGCAGCACTTCCTGCCTTACCACCAAGAGCAGGACAGGCCTGGAGAGGCAGGCACAGGATGCTTTCTGGTCCCTAAAACACTAGGCTTTTGTACTGGTTTGCTAGAGCTGCCATGGCCAAGTGCCACACACTGGGTGGTTCAGACAACAGAAGCTGACTGTCTCACAGTTGTAGATGCTGGAAGTCCACATCAAGAAGTCAGCAGGGTTGGTTTCTTCTGAGGGCTGTGAAGGGGGATCTGTTTTCAAGAGAAGGGTGAGCTTGAGCAGCAATACAGAGTAGGGAGATGGGCACATGAATTGATGAATTGGGGTGTGATTGAGTTAGAGAAGTACTTTTCAAACTTTATAAAACCACAGAATCCTTCTCGAAGTGAGATTCTATGCAGACCAACAAAACATTGAAAGCAGAGCTGCTCTGGTCTAACATCCTGGCTGCTTTAGAGATCCACAGAGCACAGAGGAAAACCCATGGCTGGTGACTAGGACAATGGGAAGTCAGCCTGGAAAGGCAGGGTGTGGTCAGCTTCGGGTGTGGCCGTGGCCTTGGGGACAACCAAGGGCCATGGGGGCTTTCTGAGCAGAGAAGTGACTAGATCAGTGAAGTGACAGGACCGGACTCCTTTGGTGTTGATGATACATGGGATGGGTTGGAACAGAAAGAAAGAACTTTGTCTTCAAGCAATATAGGTTTATAAATCTTTAATAAGAAAATTACGTATATTGTGTATCCAAAGAGCCCTAAAAAGTGACCACGTTCCCTGCCTTGGTTTTTCTGAGGCTCTCCTCAGTGGTTGAGGGGCCACTCCAAGCTGCATTAGAATACAAATTTTGTATTTCATGCAAAATCAACCTCAATTTATCTAGATTGATAACAATGTGATTGAAAGCATGGGATTTAGACTCACCCAGGTCTGCATTTGAATTCCATCTTCCACCAAATTTTCTTATACCTGAGTGTCAATGGTCTCATCTGCAAAATAGGGACAGTTATATAAACCTCATATGATAATTGAGGGAATTAAGTGAGGTCATGTATTTAAAGTGTTGAGCCCAATGCCTGGCAATAGTCAGCATTCACAGTGTGATTCTGCTCCAGGACAAGTGAACCAGCCACACTAAGGGGCAATGGAGGCGCTAGGTGCACGCAGCAGAGTCAATCACAACAAGGAGGCCACTGGGTTTCCCTGAGCTGGTCACATCCTTCCTTTGGTTGAGCAGAGCTTCTGCTGGCCGAGGCTCATGGCTAGGGCCTGGTCCACGGTTCTCCACTTCATCCCCACCGTCCTTTCATGGAGACCACTCAGGCTTCTCTCACCCACATACTGGCCTACATAGCTTGTTTAGTGGGTTGAGTCTACAAAAGGATTCCTAGGCAGCAACAAGAGAGAAATCACTTTGTCTACACTATCAAGAAGCCTGCTTTGTTGGTACTATCAAGACAGATTGTGCAACAAATTGGTGAAGGCCACTCAGCATGTCAGAATGTACGTCCAGGAATTGAAAAGTATTACTCGCACACGTTTAGTATCTGAATGGTCTTCCGGCAGACAATGGCATCAAGAGATAAACGGCACCTGAAAGGATGGATTCCGGCTGCATCCAGGACAAATGTCAGGCACGTGCCTTGAGGAGTGTAGGAAGGGCACCAACTGCTGTTCTCATTTTCTATGAGGCAGAGACAAGAAAGGAACTTGGTCAAAAACCACCTTACATTCCCCATTTTTAATTGGGCTCAGAATTTTAAGCTTCTTCAGATGCCCACCTGGAGATGCATTGCTGTCCCCCACCAGTGTTTTCTGGGGGTGTCCAGGATTTCCATCCAGCTGTCCTGCTGATCTGTAATTCCTACCCCCAGGGCCGAATCACCAGTTTCATCCAATGTCTCCCAGCTGGCTGGCGGCTGCACCATGTTTCAACAACCAGCAAAGGGATGATGGTAAATGGACGTTCAGAAAACTTGAATGAAGATTTTGTTCTGCCTCAAGAATTTGTTCGTTTGGTGTCCTTGGTTCGGGTCTGTGCGAATGGGCTTTGATTGGATTTTAGATTTGAGATAGAGTTCCTGTGAACTCCTCCGGGAGCCAGAAGAATGAAGTGACAGAGGGACTGCTGATCTTTGACCCTGGCCCATTGATGGGTGTTGTCATCACCGTGGGTGGTTGCTCCGAACAAGAATGCATTGTCTCTCCATCTATTGTGGACCTGCCTTCAAAGTCAGCCTTTGCAGGATGTACCCTTTAATCAGGGAATGCATTCTTCCACCTTGGGCAAAGGGTAGATGAGGAAGGCAGGCCCAGCAGAGGCTTCTTGCTCACTGTTACAGAGAGTCAGGACTCGAGAAAGAAACATCAGGGAAAAGCATCATATGCATAAGAATAAGAGTTAAAAAGTTAACATTGATTAAATTGTTACTATAAAATGGGGTGGGCAAAAGGAGGTTAGGAATAATAAAAAATACAATCATTAATAATTAATAATACAAGAATAAATAAACTCTGTTCACGTACTCACAACTGTAAACCTTTTGTTCACCCCTGTATTGTACATTTACATTGGTTCTTTCATTGAATCCTCTCAGCAAACCTGGGAGGTAAGTGCTCTCCCAGTTTTCAGATAAAAAAAAAATGAGGTTTAGTTTTATATATATATTTTTTCCAGGTAGATCTATGATTCTATGATTTGATCCCAGGCAATGAACAATAAATTCAAAGTCTGAGAATGTAAGATGCGCCGTATTTTGCCCTGTATAATGCACACTCACGTTTTTGGCCCAAAGTTTCAGGAAAAAATCTTTTGTTTTAATTTTTTAATGCAATGTTTTATTTATTTATATTTAGAAACAATACCAATTATCGTATTCCAGGGTATTATTTTGCATGCGGACATTGTTATTACTTTCTAGAATTATACTTTTAACACATAAGCATAAAAAAGAGAATTCAATATGTTTCTATAGGTTTGGAATTAGTACTATCCATGTGCATCCTTACTTTTCCCTTAAAAATGTGAACAAAAAAGTACTCATTACATATGGCAAAAATATGGTACTTGGTGTTACCTGCATGAATCAGGAAGGATGTTGAAATCCCAAGTGACTTCAGAAGCCCTGCTAACCCCTCTGGAAGAGGAAGCCAAGTACGTCTGTGTGAGAAGTTCCTTCAGTTCCTTTCTGACTAGCCAAATAGACACCACCTTTCAAGCTCTGCTCAGGGGCCACTTCTCTATAACTGCTTCCTTGAAAGATTTTTCTGAACCCCCGCAATTTTTTCTGTACTAATCACTTATACTCCAATTAGCTTAGGAACTCCTCCTAACAAAGCTATTGCTCTTTTTTTCCATTTTCTAGATAAAAAACTGAGTTTAGAGAAGCTTCACCCAAGATCATATTTCTAGGAAGTAACTGAGCTTGGGTTTGAAGCCAGGAGACCTGACTCTGTGTTATACGGTCTCCTCTCAATTAGAGGCGATCTGATACACTCACTGCTCACTCTCAAAGAACTTGCTATCTAGTAGGTGGTGACTTTTGTTTAGGTCTTCCTTGTGTAAATACACTATCAGCACACTTGAAATTTGGGAGAAATTGCAGAAGGGCTTAGAGCAGCTACTGATGGTTTTAGGACGGGTGCTTTGTCACGACCTTCTCTCTCATCCTAGAAGCCTGTCTCCCTAGTTCGCTATTTTGCCGTTCCTGCTTTCTTTAGACTCCTTGATTCACGTTACTGTAGAAGATCAACAGAAAAGAAACTCCCTTATGCTGGAAGAGGGGAAGCATGTTGTGTTTTCCTTGATTAGAGCCTAGGGCAGTATTCTGTTTTCTTTAAATCCGCTCAAGTCACATTTCCAGAGTCTGCCACTATACAGTGGTGAAAAAATCCAGTCTTGGTCATCACCAGGGTCTTTTTCTCTTTCAGAATAACATGCTAGTTGGAGGCTTTCTGGTCTAGAAAATGGAAGGAGGTTGAAAGGGGAGAGGGTTGGAAGACTTCTGACTTTCACGTATAACAAATGGAAACGCTGCAGGATAACGCCCCCAGGATGGGACCTACCCTGCGAGGAGGTACTGCAGGAGTACATGCATCTCTGGGGCTTGTCCCTGGATCAAAATGGGAGAAATGTCTCTCCTAAAGATCTATTACCACCAGCCCACACTCTACCAGACTGAGGCCTGAAAAACCACAAGGTGAAAATGTAGTTTAAAGCATCTCAGATAACAGTACTCTCAGATGTCTGGCAGGAACAATGGAAATACTATTCAGAAGACTAGACTTTAAGGAATTCCAAAGAACTGCCACGGATAATCATTCTGAGAAAAATGAGCCAGGAATCAAAAGTAGCTGCAGTAGAACTGATTAAGTCACTGTAACTGAAAGTCAGTCAAAACAGTAAATGGTAGAGTCTGCCCTGCAAAGAATACAGATTTGGGAGTTATCTGATATAGAATATAAAATAATACTCTTTAATATGCCTAAAAATAAATGACGATCAGGATTTTGAGGAATACAAAAGATGAAAACTGTAAAAGATGTTTAAGAGACATGGGCGATAGATCACAAAGGCCTAGTTAAGTGCCTGGTGGAGTTCCAGAACTGCCAACAGAGAGAGCTGGGGAGCATCAGTACCGATACAATGACGATGGGCAGGTTTCCAGAGTTCATGAAAAATACCAATCACCAGATTCAGAAAGTCCAAAGGACTTTGTAGTGAGACTGTAAAATACCAAAGACAAGGTCAAAACCTTAAAATAATCCAAAAATATTTTTAAAAAATTAACTATAGAGGCACCACAATTAGAATGCCATACTTCTTAAAAGCAACAATAAAAATCCAAAGACAGAAAAATAGTATTTTTCAAAATGCTGAAGGAAAATCATTGTTGCTCTAGAATTCCATAGCCTGTCAAGAATGAGGGTTATATACAAACGTTTTCAGGTAAACAAAAAAAATGTGCACTGCCAATAGATGCTCTCTCCGTTAAAAGAACTTCTGAAGAATTTTCTTCCAAGAGAATGAAAATGATCTCAGAAGGAAGGTCCATCATGTCAGGAGTAATGGTTAGCAAAGAAAATATAAACATATGAGGAAATCTATAGAAACCCTGGTGTATAATAATGTATAATCTGTTGGGCTAAAATATAAAGATACAATGAGAACCCTACACACTAGTGTTTTCGCGAAGAGGAGATGAACGGAGTTAATGATCTCTGCTTTCTCTAAATCATTCAAAGAAGGGTAAAAATATTGATTATCTTTAAAGAAAATCTTATTTCCAGACTTGCAGGAGAGTTGTAGGGGCCCTCTAAAACACCCTTTCCCCCGAACCATTGGAGGGTAAGTAGCAGACCAGATGCCCCGTTACTCCTGAATATTTGTGTGTGATTTCTACAGACAAGAACATGTTCCTACAGAGCCACAATGAACCATAACCATCAGTGAATTAACATCAATACATTGCTACATCTAATTCTCAAACCTATTCAAGTCAAATTAGACCAATTGTCCTAGTAATATCCTTTATAGCAAAAGAATTCTGTTTGGAATCATGTATTGCATTTAGTTGTTATGTCTCTTTAGTCTAATCCAGTAATTTACCCCCTGGCTTTCATGACCTTGACACTTGAAAATTACAGGCCAGTTATTTTGTAGAATGTTCCTCATTTGGATTTGTCTGATGTTTCCTTATGATTAGATTTAAGTTAATGTAGCTTTGGCAGAAATAGCATAAACGTGATGTTGTGCTCCATTGCATCCTGTCTTGTGGCTGTCCACTTCTGCAGATGCTAAATCTGATCGCTTGATTGAAGTGAAGTCTGCTGAGCTTTCCCATTCATTCTGAAAAAGCTACTCTTCTTTCTCCTGGTAGTTAGTAAGCACTTGGTGGAAGGTGTAATGAAACTACATAAATAGTCCCATTGCTCATTGAATTTTCAATTATCTGTTAATGTCATATGGACTCATGCCTGTTTATTTTATTAAATGGGTTATAGTCCATTATTTGTACTATTTTGATGTTCCCATTGTCTTCAATTTTATCTTTAAGAGCCCCTTCAGGCTGGCTTCTGTGTTGTTTTGAAATTTCCCCTGTATTCTTAAAGCACTTACCTACACTACGGCACGGAAAGATATTCCAAGCTCATCCAGTTCTTTCTTTGCTGCCCCCACAGGAAGACTGTCCTTACCCTGCTTTGGCTCCGGCACCTCACGCAGAGCTACCACCTTGACCAGGAACCCTCCTTAACTGCTTGGACCACCTCCCCATGTGAATAGTCTCCTCCCTGCTCTCAGACACCAGTACCCTGAACCAGAAGCCTGTCTTTGTTCCCCACCCCATGCCCACCTCCTGCATGGTTACCTCCTTGCCCTGCTTAGGTCTTAGATCTCCTTCTGGAGGGTCTACCCAACCCACCCACTCAAGTTCCAACACTGCTTGCTAAATGCCCTGTCCACGAGGTTGCCCTATTCATTCTGGTCAGGCTCTAACACCTTGTTCCATCCCATCACATGGGCTATCCCTGCTCCTCAAGTAGAGAGACCTTTTGCACCTCCACCCTGATGAGGACACAACCTTGTTAAGCTCACCTGATAGATTTAGGACCAAATTAGAAAGGGAAGGGAGGAAAAAGTAAGGAAAGATAAGAAAAGAGAGGAAGCAGGGAGGGAAGAGGAGGAAAAAATGGAAAAAGAAATAAAAATAAATAAATAAATAAATAAATAAATAAATAAATAAAAGAAAAAGTAGAAAAAGAAACAACTTTAAAGCTCATTAAACTAAAAATGTATGTTAAAAATTTGAGAGTAATCCCTAGAAAGAGAGAGGTAGCAAAAACTAGCATCCAAACTAGCAAAAAAAGGAAAAAAAAATGGAATAAGGAAAAGGGAAAAAGAAACCAAATCAATCTCAGAGAAAACAAGAATAGAACAGAACAAAAATAAGAAAGAAGGGCAGGAGCAAACTGGAAGTACTAAGTAAGTTGGTAGAATTTAATCTATATACATTAATGATCAAAATCAATGAAAAACAGCTAAACTGTCTAGTTAGGAGATAAAGATGATCAGACTGATACAAAAACAGAATCCGCCTATACGCAGCTCACAGGAGCTAGACCTAGAACGCTAGGACACTGAAAGTTTGAGCAGGGCCTGGGCTGTTTCCCCTCAGACTCCTGTCCTCATTCTCCTGCTCCAGGGAAGCAAGATGTGTCAGCGTCCAAGTGGTAAAGGAGGGCTCTTCTTGGGGTGGGGACTGTACATAAGGGGTGGGGTCTATGCACAAGGGGTGGGGGCCAGAGCAGGGTGATGGAGATCAACCTGGAGGGCTTCATGGAAAGAGCAAGCTGAGCCCTGAACATCTTGTGTCATGAAGTAAGGCAGTGCTCAGAAAATGCCGGGGACCTGCCAAAGCACACGGAAGCCCGTGTGAAGGGGCAGGCACTGCTCACGTCCAAGGGGTGCTGAACCCTTGTAGCTGCCCTCCCCAGGCCAGCTGGTGTCTGTCTCTGTTGGGTCAGTGGGAGGCTGGGTTTGGACTGACAGCGAAAGACAGTGGCCAGAGGTGTTTTACTCTCTCCTTCAAGTCTGAAGCACAGGGTTATCTCTTCCATTGCTACAGCCCCCTCTCAGTCACTGTGCTGCCGCTTCTGCTGAATGGCCATGACCCGCAGGCTCTGATATCCTTGTGTCTCCCCTTTGACTTCCCATCTCATTCAAGGCAGCAGCTTCTTGCTCTTGCTCAGCTCCAGGCTATCTTACCACCCCTGTTGATTCTGTTCTGTGTGTAACCCAATCTTGAATTAAATTCCTTCTGTTGAGATATTTAAGAGGGTTTCTGTTTTCTTAATTGCACCCTGACTCTAGGCAAATATTGGCAAAAAAGATAGATGGTGTAACTATATTAACACCAGACAATAGGCTTTAAGGCAAAAAGCAACAGTATGATAGAAAATATAACATATTAATAATTCTAAAGTGTATGCACCTAATAACCCATCAAAATATATACAGCAACTGTCAACAAAATGACAAAGAAAAATGAACACATCCCCATCAGACTAGGAGATATTTAGCACTTTTCTTTCTGTAATTGATAGCTCATGCTGTCCAGGCATAAAATACAGAAGACTTGTACAGTATAATTCAGAAACTTGATCTAGCAGATGTTATGAAACACCGTTCCAATAACGGGAGGACCCACGTTTCTCTCTAAGCACACATGGAGCCCAGATTACAGTTTGGGCCATAAAGGAGGGCTTCCCAGGTTCAGAGTGTCATGCAGACCACATTCCTAACCTTAATACAGAATGTTAGAGGCCAGCAACAAGAAGTGATTAAATAACCTCCTCCCTGAGGTGGGGAGGGGGTATGGGGAAAAGAAGAAATCACAGTGGAATTTTTAAAACACTTCTAACTGAAAAGTAACGAAAAAGTAAAATAGTACTTAGAGGGAAGTTTAATGCCTTGTAAATGTAAAACGCAAGAGAAGAAGGAAGGCCAAACATTAAGAACTTTACATTTAGAACAGCAGAATAAACCCTGAGAAAGTAAAGAAAATGTTAAAAAATGGAAGCAGATAATAAAAATGAAGGAAAAGATTGATAAATTTCACAACCTTAAAATTAAAAAGTTCTGTTCATCCAAAAATGCCATAGCATGAAAAACAAACACTGTGTGCTAGAAATGGCATTTGTAGCTTATATTAGCCCCAAAAGATCTACATTCAGAACTTAAATAATTATTTCCAATCGGTAAGACAAATAACCCAACCAAAACTGGTCAAAAGAAATAAATGAACGTTTTACAGATGAGGACACTTGCGCTAGCCTGTGAGCATATAAGAAGATGCTCCACTTTACTACTAAATAGCTAACTGCAAATCAAATCCACAATAAGTTTCCATTTGACATCCAGAAGAACGGCACACTTTTAACAAACGACAATCCCAAGTGTTGGCGAGGATGTGGAGCAAAGGGGACTCGTTCACTGCTGAAGGGAGTGTGCCCTGAGACAACTGAATGATTTGCCACTACTTAATAAATTTGGGTATGCATGTGCCATGCAACCAATCAATTCATTTTCCAGGCATTTCCAAGATTAATCGATGTACTTACCCACCAGTAGACATGTACAAGACATGTCCGCTGAAACATTTCTTTTTAAATAGACTTTGCTTTTTAGAACCATTTTAGCTTCACAACAAAATTGAGCAGAAAGTACAGAGTTCCCATATGCTCCCTGCACCCACACAAACACAAACACAACCCCCCCCCCATCAACATCTCTTACCACAGAAGTACATCTGTTTCAATCTATGAACCGATGTTAGCACCTTACTATCACCTAAATTTATGATTTACAGTAGGGTTTACTCTTGGTGTTGTATATTCTATGGGTTTTGAGAAATGTATAATGACATGTATCCACCACTGTAGTATTGTAACAGGGTGCAGCCAGCCCCCCGCAAAGAGGGATCTATAATGGGGCCCAGAACTCAGGGTATCCAGGAAATACTAAAAATGTAGGATGTCCTCACCCCCACAAGTCTGAACTGGGGGATGGGAAACATGGAGCAGGGCCATTGAGAGTTGTTTTGCATATCAACAGTTTTGCAGATAACCTCAGGAATCGTCATTTAACATATTTATGACTTTTGACCGGTTTCATGGATATGTTAAATAGCTGTGGCCATGCTTTGAGCCAGGGAGATGGGAGTGACTTCGACCCCTGACGTTGTAACTGGGAAGCAACTCCCCCTGGTTACAGAGCCTGCGTGAGAGCTTGGAGATGATTGGCTCCACGCCATGGGGCCACGCCTGCCCGGACTTACTATGGCAGCCCAGAAAAGCTGGGAAAATACGGGAATGCTGGCAGGTGTAGCTGATTGTGGGAAGAGTCAGAAGGGTGGATGCAGAGGAAGATTGGCGCTGGGATTTTAAACCCAGGCACGGCAGCCATGACAGAAGAATTTCGCTGCTTTAGCAGTGAGGAACCACGCAGCTCTGTCTGGGGGAAGGAAAGGGGTGAAAGGACTCTTGCTGGTGGGCCATGAGGAGGTGCCATGTGGTTTTGGATTAAGAACTGGAGATCCTGGCAACACAGCTGATGGTGCTGGAAACCTCGGGAAGCCTGCTAGCCGAGCATGGATTACTGGGAAGAACCAGGGGCTACCTGAGCCTCAGACTTCTATTTTCCTGAGATAAGGTACCTTGGACCGGGTGAAGGTTGGGAAGGAAGGACTGTGTGTGTTTGCGGGCGTTTTAAGGGACTTTGGGATTTTAATTCAGACATTAAGTCATTACTCTTAAATCTGTATAACTTTTGAATAAATAATTCCTTTCCTTTTCACCAATCTCTGATATTGAGAGCTATAATTCCCTGGCAATGGGCAAGGCAAACATAGTACTGGGGGACCCTGGGAGAAGAGGGGGTACATTCAGTAACAGTGTATTGTCCCCACCGTGGGTCCATTCGGTAACAGTATCTTATAGAATAGTTTCACTGTCTTAAAACCCCTGTGTGCTCTATTTATCCCTCCCTCCCTTGGCAACCACTGAGTTTTTCATTGTTTTTTTCCCTCTGTCTCCATAGTTTTTCCTTTTTCAAAAGGTCATACAGTTGGACCCATACAGAGTATAGCTTTCTTTTGACCACAGGGGGCAAACACAAGGCCTGCGGGCCGAATCCAGCCCCGCCCCTTGTTTCTACCACGAGGCAGCGCGGAGCTCCTTGCCCCTAGTTAAGGAGTAGTTAACATGCATACAGTCCTGAAATTACTTTCGGCCCTTTGAAGGCAGCCTTTGAAGGCTGATGTGGCCCCCGGTGAGAATGAGTGACACCCTGCTTCAGAGTGACGTCTTTCACTTAGTAATGTGCATTGAAGCTTCTCCAGGTTTTTCCATGGGTTAATAGCTCGTTTTTATTAGTGCTCAATAATATTTCATTACTTAGATGGACCACTGTTTAACTGTTCATTCACCTACTGAAGGGCATCTTGACTGCCTCCGAGTTTGGCAAGTATAAATGAAGTTGCTGTGAACATCCATGGGCCGGTTTATGTGGACATAGCTTTGAACTCCTTTGGGTAGACACCAAAGAGTGAGATCGCTGGGTTGTGTGTTTAGTTTCTTAACAAACTGTCAAACTGTCCTTCAAAGTGGCCACACTGTTTTGTATTTCTACCAGCAATGACTGAGAGTTCCTGTGTGCCACACCCTCCCCAGCACTTGGCAGTGTCAGTGTCCTGAATTTTGGCCCTTCTGGTAGGTGTGTGGTGACACCTCCCTGTTGCCTGAACTTGCATTTCCCTGATGGCGTGGGATGTGGAGCATCTGTTCATACGCTTATTTGCTATCTGTATATATTCTCTGGTAAGGTGGCTGTTAAGGTCTTTGGCCCATTTTTTTAAAAATCAACTTGTTGCGTTTTTGTTTTTGAGGTTTAAGGGTTCTTCGTATATTTTAGAAAACAGTCCTGTAATAGAAAATGCTTTGCAAATATTTTCTCCCAGTCTGTGCCTTGTCTTCTCATTGTTTTGACGTTGTCTTTCACAGAACAGAAGTTTAAAATTTCAATGAAGACCAACATTTCAATTATTTCTTTCCAGAATTGCACCTTTGGTGTTGTATCTAAAAAGTCACTGCCATACCCAAGGTCATCTAGATTTTCTCCTATGTTATCTTCTAGAAGTTTTATTATATGTTTTATATTTAGATCTGTGATCCATTTAAGTTAGGTTTTGTAAAAGGCTTAAGTTCTGTTCTAGATTTTATTTTTGTACGTAGATGTCCTGATGTCTAACATTATTTGTTGAAAGGACTATCTTCTATTGTGTTGTCTCTGCTCCTTTGTCACTCGACCAAAGCCTTATAGACCACTCAACTATATTTATGTGGTTCTGTTGTGGGCTCTCTATTCTGCTGAGTTGATCTATTTGTCTATTCTTTTGCCAAGAGCACACTGTCTTGATTATTGTAACTTTATAGTATGTCTTGGAGATTTGAAGATGAATAGCATCAGTATTCTGACTTTATTCTTCTACTTCAATATTGAGTTGGCCATTCTGGGTCTTTTGCCCCTCCGTAAAAACTTTAGAATCAGTCTCTTGATACTCACAAAACAATTTGCTGGAATTTTGATTGGGATTGCGTTGAATCTGTACATCAAATTAGGAAGAATTGATATTTTGACAATATTAAGTCTCCTATCTGTGAATATGAAATCTCTCTTCATAATAAATAACTTGATTTAGCTCTTCTTTGAATTCTTTCATTGTTTTATAGTTTTCTTCATGTAGATTTTGTACATATTTAGTTAGACATATACCTAGGTATTTCACTTTTTTGTTTTTAATGTAAATGGTAATTTTTTGAAATGTCAGATTACTCTCGTTTGTTGCTGTTTATAGGAAAATAATAGGCTTTTTCATATTAACCTGTATTCTGCAACCTTACTATAATTCCTTATTAATTTCAGAAGTTTTTTTGACAACTCTTTGGAATTTTCTACATAGATGATTATGTCATCTATAAACAAAGCTAGTTGTATTTCTACCTTCCCGCTCTGTGAACTTTCTTTTATTGTCTTATTCACGTGCAAGATACGAGTGAATCACAAAAGAAGTTTTGAGTTATTGGCAATATTCTTTTTCTTAAGCTATTTGGTTAGTGCGTAGATGATTTTTAAATTACTATTATTACTATTAAAAATGTGCATATATGCTACATGTCTTTTTTGCATGTATTCTGTGTCACCAGGTAATTGAAACACAACAGTACCTGCAGAGGTAGATTTAAGTAGATGACACACATTCAGAGACTTGTGAAGAGGACGGGGCGGGGGTGCGATTTGGAAGGAGGCACAGGGCTTCCCAGGACAGAAACAGAGAAGGGACAGAAACAGTTTCTGTAGATGGTTCGTACACATAAAAGAGCTTGTGCTTTGGAGGAACTGTGAGAAGTCCAGTATGCTTTGAAGCCAGTGTCGGGGGAAATGGGAGCTGTTGATTCTTGATAACCGCAGAAGGATTAAAGGACACAAACAGGAATGTCATTTCTGTAAATTTCCTCTTGGTAAATTTTACCACATGCCTACAGCAGAATAAAGTGATCTGAACCTTTCTTTTGACTAGACCTGCCAGCCCCACCTCCAAGTTTGGAGTTCTAATCCTTGCTTTAAACAAGCGGGCAGTTTGCACGCCATCTGCATCCACTGAGCCTCCTTCCCATTTGGCCTTGCAAAATTGTTCTTTCTCAAAGTTCAACATTTTTTAATCCCTCTGGGCAAGGCTTCACTAATTAAAGCCCAAACAACCTTAAAAGCAAATGAGCATTTGGGGCCACTGGGCTGCATTCCATGGCTCCAGATCCATTGTTTTTGTTTCTTAATACTCAAAAAGACTTTTGTTTAATTCTAAGCTTCCTTAAGTGCCTTTTTTCTCACTTTGAGTCCCTTCCCTCCCTTCTGCCTCTAGTGGAGCTCACCACCATCAAACAAAATTCCCCCTAAAAGAAGAAGTGCCTCTCTTGAGGTCACGTGATTTGATTCTCTGTAAGTGCTCGCCGCAGGTGCCAATTCCTCAGCTCTCTCGCTACGTATACAGTTGCTTCACACTTAGAATTTCCAGGACAGAAAGCACAGATGCGAAGTGCATGCTAAGTGCAAAGAGCAATGCACTCATAACAGAACGTGAGACTTGGAAAGGCACCCTTGATGCTCTCCATGGGGATATTTCAAGGAAGTCAGAATTCCTGGGTGAGCTTTTTAGTCCCTCCATTTCCCACTGTCAGATCCGGGAAGCACAAGCAGAAGCACTAAGGAAAGAAGGAGGCTGTTTCTACACTGGGAAATTTGATAATGAGTCCATCATTAAAATACAAGCTTTCGACACTGGCATGGTGGGTTACTAGCAAAAACAGAAAAAGAGAAAGTGGAAGACAACCTGTTCTGGGAAGGCCTGCTCTCTTCCAGGGTGAGATGCATTGCATTTTCATCCTGCCTGTCTCATTTTCCTCTGTGACAAGCCTGAACATTTGTACCTTTGATAGATAGCGTTTTCATTCAAAGATTTTTCCATTGTTGAAAGTTAAATTGTTTCTTAAAAGTAATTGCCCTGTGCTTAGCAAATCAATAAGGAAAAAGTGTCCATCATGTAGATCTTCTCCTTCAGAAGCAAGTAGCATGTGTTATACAAATTAACAAAGTTCAAAACAATGTAATAGTTTTGTCTCTCTCCCTCATGATCAGATAAAATCAAAGCCTCCCTAATGAATTCTCTTTTCAGATCTAGGTATTAGTTGTGTCTTTGAAAACAATTGATAGGCTTCTGCATAACAAGATGGTCCTCCCCTCCCCACTCAGAAAAACCTCCCAACTCCTGCTGACTGTTGCCCGGAGGCTCTGTGGTGTTACTGCCTAGCAGGGAAGCCGCTGACACTACCTGGGTAGCTACCTGGGTATATTAATCACCCACCAGCACAGGGCCAGTGGTCAAGGATAAGGTTAACATCTGAATTGACTTAGAATGACGGCCTTTAGTTGCTTGCTTACCTTTTGAATCTTAAAAATGAACAGAATGGCCTAAGCTGAGTCCCCTTGTTTTAAGGCTTCAATTAAAATGGTTCAAGACCTCACCTCTCTGGTCAGTAGAAAACCTGTAACAAGCGATCCCCTCCCTGAGCCTCCCAACGTCCCTGGGGATTCCCAGGGGGCTCCCATTTCTCTTAGTCACTGCCACTCTTGCTACCCCCTTCCTTTGAATCCTCATTTTTACAGGCCTCTCCTTTGTGGCAGTTGGGTTCAGGGTAACATAGAGATTAAGAGCCCAGAATCCAGGGTCAGTTGTAGCTGGGTCAATGGGCTATCCACGTATCTACTCTGCCTCCATTTTCCCATCTGTAAAAATGGGCCGTTAGAGTACCTCCTCAGAGGTTGTTGTCGACATTAAATGAACAGAAAGCCCTTGGACGAGAAGCGGCAACCAAGAAAAGCTCTGTAGGTGTCAGTTATCCCTCTCCTTGGTCCTCACCTACCCAAAGGGACACAGACCTTTTCCTCTGCTTTGCAAGTACAATGTCTGACTCAGGCCTCCACCAGTTTGTGGTCTGGTTTTCCAGTGGTTACAGTTTCTCTGCCAGTCCCACGGAGAGCAAGCCTGCTGATGTTCCCACGGTCCTCCGGGATCTGGCTAGGGTGTGGGAGCTGCACTTCTGTGCCCTCCTCACTCCCTCTTCCTCCTTCCTTCTTTTTGGCCCCCCATCCCTCCTCAGGCTCTCCTGGACCCTCCTAACCCTCCCACCATTTTGCAGGATGGGTCAGCATCACTCTTTGCTCAGATGCATCTCTCAAGCCACCCCTCAGACATGTCAGCATATAGGCCCTCAGAGGACGTGCCAGGCATTTCCCTAAATAAAAAGCCCTTTCAAAACGGCAGTGTGCCCTGTCCTCCACCCCACCAGGGACAGAAGCAACTGCCAGCATTTATGATTTTCAAAAGCCACTTTCTCTCCATTCACTACTAATACAAATAATAATGGGTAAAGGTGGTCCAAAGTTACAGACTCCAGTTAGAAGGTAGACAAGTCCTGGGGATGTAACAGACAGCTGTGACGATGGGTAATGATGCTGTACTCTGTGTTCAAAAGTGGCTGTGAGAGTAGATCTTAACAGTTTTCATCGTAAGAAAAGAATTTGTAACTATGCGAGGTAACTATGTATGGTAATTATTTTGCAATATATACATACATCAAAACATCATGCTCAACAGCTGAAACTAAACAAGGTTTATGTGTTAATTATATTTCAATAAAACTGAAAAAAATAACTCGTGCCTATCATGTTGCTTTGCGAACATCACAACTGCTTCGTATCTATTCGTTTCAAGTTCCAGTGAAACATTACTGAAAATTTCTGTGTCTCAGTCTTCTTATCTGAACAAATAGGGGAAATAACAACTACCCCATAGGCTCATTGTAAGAATTAAATGAAGTAATACAAATGCAGCCATTAAGACAGGGCTTTGCACTTAGGAAGTAGAAATAAGTGCTTTACTAATGAGAATCAGCACCCTCATTATCTCCATTTCACAGGTAATGAAATGGAAGCTGGGTGCTGGTGGGTCCCTTACTCTCGGTTGCGGTTGCAGAGGAAAAAGGGGGCAGGCCAAGATCTGGTCCCAAGCTGCCTGCTTCAAGGTCAGCCCCTGCTTTTCTGGAATCAAGAGCTGGACCCAATAACAGAGACTAAACCTAGTTTCTGAGCTGAGGGATCTGAATGGAAGATTCAAATTGTTTTTTGTTTTTTTTTAAATAGCTCTGAATACTTAAACATTAGCACATTTGACATAAAACTGTAGATTTGGGATTTCTCTTTAAAAGTTTGAAGTAATTAGTACACATGTTGGGGTGGAAATGACAGTGAGCGCTGAGGGAAGGCTGCCGCTCCGGCATGTGGCTCCTGGGTGCCCAAACTCTGCCATGCCCGGCTTTGCTCTCTCACCAGCCCAGGACCTGCCAACATCTCACGTGTGCCCTGTGCCCTTACTGCAGCTGACCTGAGTGCCTATCCAACACTTGGGGCCAAATTCAGTGACTGACAAGCCGTCCCTTTACCCGATTCAGCGGAAACTTTGGGAGGCCCTGCGGAGCCCGCTCTGTGGCACCACAAGAGCTACACGCACCAAACCCCTCCCACCCAGGCACCTTTCTCGCTGCTTCAGACTCACCACCCCCCCCTTGCCCTGGCCACTGTCCAGGAAGTGGCATCGAAGACCCCTCCACAGTTGCTCAGATCGTTTACTCCGAAAGCTCAAAGGAGGTTCTGAAACTTTGCTACACATGCCCACGACACAGGTTTGGACACAGCTAAGGAGTCTGTGGTCCGTGCTTGTGACAGGTCTGCTTAAGACGTTTTCCAGAGTGCATCACCTTGACGCATTGCAACTGGATGCTGACCAGCCTCCCCACCGCCAATTCCCACGGCTTCAATTCATCCTGGATTCAACTGACAGAGTAATCTGCCTCAAACATCAATCTTATTACGACCCTCACCTGCTCAAGACCCTGCCCAGCCTCCCACCGCCGCCGTCTGCATCCAATCCGCCCTTTACAGTCTAGCATTCAAGGCCCTCGTCAATTATGCCATCCCTCGTGGACCATCTCCGGCCTTATCTAAATTTCTCCTTGACAAGGCCTCTCTGCTCCAGATAAACCAGCCTTTGAGCCGTCTGTACTCTGGGCTTCCGTTCACGTTTTGCCAGCCAGCAGCCACCTCTGAACTTCCCTTCAATCGAATCACAGCTTTTGTTCTGTGTACCTTCAGCATGTGCATATTTGGTAAGGATTCTGTTCCTGATATTAGCTCAGTTTTCATGATTTGCCCATGAAAGCATATCTAAGCTTCATGTCACTTCATGTTTTATTTGTACACAAGAGAAATTCTATACCAACATGTGCCATTCCTGACCCTTGTGCTCAGAACAGACATTGCTAGTCCGTCATGGCCCAGTTTCACACTGAGCTGTCCAGGGCTTCTGTGTCTTTCTTTACATTGTGCTCCAGGTGACTGCATGTCAGTTGCAGTTGGTCATGACCTGCAGCCTATTTGCCATCCCTGTTCTAGATTAGAGCGCCGTCACAGTTCTGGATGGCAGAAATGGGAGCACTCAGCAGGAGGCCTGGGGCAAAGAAGAGGGCCTAAGTGCCCCCCTGTATTTTATCCCTGAAGTTCAGAGCTCTCTGGGTGGGATGAAAAAGTCATGGTCAGTGGAATCATTGACCTCAAGAATGGTGGCTGCCTCCCACCGACGCATCTCAAACGCTTTGCTGACTCTCCTCACAGTGACCAAATGGCTGCAACAGGCTGAGTCCCTTCTGTGTGTTGTCAGCTTAATGGTCAGTGGGAAAGAACCATATTCTTTCCCCAGAAGTCAGAGAAGATTTTATTGCATCCCATTGGCTCCTCTGATTGTCACACGATCCAATCCCTTTGTGTGTGGGGGTAGGGGTGTGACATGAAAGGCTATAATTGGTCAAGACTGAGTCTTCTGTTCTACCCTGAAAACTAGGACAATCATGCAAAGGAAAGTTGAGGGTGCCAGAAGACTTGAAGGGAGCTGGGTATTAATTCTATAAAAGTATATATTTATTTATGTCTATCACATAGACACCAGTCTAGGTTTTGGGAATACAAGTGAACAAAATGAAGTTTAAAAATCCTGGAGCTTACTCTCTAGTTAAAAGAGATAGATATAATAAACAAATACAGGGGCATATAGTAAATCAAGTGGAGATCATTGCTGCATAAAAACCTAAAGCAGGAGGAGAAGGTGTTCTGAGGCAGGGGCAGTGAGGTGGTGAGGTGTGCGTCCATTACAGTTCTACGTGGAGTGGTTTGAGAAAGCACCTCCGTTACGGTGACACTTGAAAAGCACCTACAGGAGTGGTGGGAGCAAACTAGACAGGGACACCTGGGGGAAGAGCATGCCACATGCAAGGAATAGCAAGAACAAATGTCCTGAGGTGGGAGAATGCTTGGAGATCTGAGGACCATTAAGGAGGCCAGTGTAGCTGGAACAGAGTGAGCCAGGGGGAGAACAGGAGGGGATGAGATCGCCAGTTAGGTGGTGGGAAAGGCTGCAGGGAACAGATATTGGAGGGTCTTTAAGGCCGTTGTGAAGTCTTTAGTTTTTACTATGAGTGAGATGGGAAAGCACTGGAGGGCATTGAGTAGATGGTGTTACAACCTAATTTATATCTTTACAGATTCATCGACATTTCTCTCTGCATCCAGGATGGGGTTGGAGGGGCCAGAGTGGGAGTAGGGTGACCAGTTAGGAGCCTACTGCAATTCTTAGGCATAAAATTGTGGTGGCTTGTACCAGGGTGGACTTGGGAAATATTTTGAAGGTAGAACAGATGAGATGTGCTGACAGATTGACTATGGAAAGAGAGGAGGCAAGAATGATTCCAAGGTATGTGGCCTGAACCAAGGATCGGATGAGGCTGCCATAGGGAAGATGGAGGGAAGAGCTAGGTCTTAAAAAGTGGATTTGAATATCTTAAATGCTGAGAAGACATAGTAATGCAATGACTGATATATAGTCTTAGGCTCAAGAGATAGGTATGGGTTGGAGATTTAAGGTTAGGAGTTGTCAGCACGAAGATGATATTTAAAGCCATGAGAAGAAATATGAAAACCTAGGGCTTCATGTAGGGAGATGAGCAAAGACATCCCAGGTCTAAGCCCTGCAGCCCTCCTCGGTGGGAACTGGAGCAAAACATGTCCAGTGTCCCTGAGTGCCAGCAGCCTCTCTTCCCAGGACTGCACAATTAGCATCATTTTTTCCTTTGGTTTGACTTTTTGTTGAACTCCGGTTTTCCCATTTGAATAAGACTTTTCTCTTTCATTTTTAAACTTTGCAAATGTTTTCCACGCTGAGCCCCCTAAATATTGACACATCAGGAAGGTCAACCTAAATTGAACTGCCAAAGCAAATGCTGAGGTGGCCAATTTCAGAACTCTGGTTTATTTTGGAAGGTGGGACCACCAGGCCTTGGCTTTCAAGGCCAGACTGACCTGCATAAGAACAGAAAAAGCACCTGGGACTGGGCGGACGATGTCATAGCCAGCTCCCACCATTGCATGGGCACTTGGATGGAGCATGGGAAGCTCAGTTGGATCAGGGGACCCATACTGGGGCCTCTAGGGATCTGGGTCAGCATCCTGGTGACTGGTACCCAAGAGAGCAGAGGGGCTCCTCCGTCCCCATTGGCCACTCTGATTAATCTGGCGCCTAATCAGGACTCTTTGATGGGAGGAGGGGAGGATAAAAGAGCAGCACACCTGTTTTCACTTGACTCCAATCCTGAAATAATTCTGTTACTCCTACAAGATTTGAAACAAATTAAATTTGCAAGGTCAGAGAGGGCAGCTTTGAATAGTTGGCTCTGTTAAGCAATGTGGGTTTTCGTTCCAGGAAATGACTTAACTGACCGATCGTGTCCCCTGGCCGTGGTGGCTGGGGTGGCTGTTCAAGCATGGCCACGACTCGGGTGTTGCATGCTGGGTGCTTTTGCCTCGTTATCTCTGGCATCCAGGTTTTGCTTTCTGGACTTTGAGAATGTCAGAGGAAGGTTATCATAGTGTCTACAAGAAAGATGGTTGTCGTGAGGGGAGGCACTGGACACTGGGGAACCTGTGTCTTTAGCTAAGACACAGTCTGTTATATGGGGCAGCAGTGACAGACATGATGGGAGATTACTGTTGAACAGGACCCGACGTTACTTTGATTCATCCTTATTAACAAATAAAAAGGCTGGTGCCTGAAGGAGTGACTGTTGCAGTGAAGCCAGAGTATCTAAAATAGGGGTTCCAGGCTGGAGCTCTACCTATACTCACCTTTCAAGTGGTTACCAGGATAAACAATGAGAAGCATTGTCAGGAGAGTCCCAGGCCTTCACCTGCCTCCATAAGAACGCCCACACCTTACTCAGGATGTTGGGAATAGGGAGGCAGGAGTGGAAGAGAAGGAAATTCTTCCCTCTCGACCACAGGCCCAGGAGCAGCAATGATGGGAACGAGAAGCCTCCCCCACACTCCCCCAGATCTGGGTGGTAGCAGGTCCCTCCTCCTTCCACTGCTCACCCTTTACCACAAATGCTTGTGGGGCATCCCTCAGGTGCCAAGTGGGGCTCTGCTAAGATGAAAACTGACAAGCAGGCCTCTCTCACACTTACACATCTGTCACTGTGATCTTTGTTGTAGTCACAGCCAGGTGTGTCCCATGTGGCAACCCGCCTCCTTGACCTGTTGCCAACTAGAGAAGTTGACAGAGAAGTTGAGAGATGGGCGGCCACCATTTTTACAGCCTCGGTCATCAATGCCTCCTTGGCAGCAGGCAGATTTGTCCTGCCTGGGCCCTGGGGCAGCTGACGCAGCACCCTTCTGAGCCCCGAGTCTGGTCCTGGCGCATTAAAGCCCTCCCTCCCTTCATCCCCTCCACAGAAAGAGAAGCTAGAAGACCACATTGCAAGGCCACTTCGACCTTTGCATTGGGGCCCTTGCAGACAGAAACATTTCAATCAAGCCAAAGCACAGAGCCCACTCTAATGAGAACGTGTCAAGACCTTCTGTTTGATAAGGGGTGGGTTCTGTCGCTGTGTCAGTTTTCCTTCTCACTGATGTTCCCGTGGCCTTTGATAGCACAGATCACACGTACGCAGGTGTGTGTGTCTTTCATGCTTCCGAGTCTGCCAAGCCATCATTAATATGCACCTCAGTGCAGCCGGTGGGGAATGTGATAAAAATAAAAGAGCCAAGCCTCCCTTTATGTGAGCTCAGGAAACCCACCATACACATGTTAAAAGGGAGACGATTCTCCAGAGAAAAAGTGACCCATAGGACAAATTGCCGTCTCTTGTGTCGGAGGCATTTCAAAATTAGAAATTATTTTCTCCCTTCTGAAACATAAAGGATTCTCCTTAAACATCACCCAGCCTGTATCCTCTTTTCTAATCAGTCACTGTATTGGTGAGGGGTTTTTTGTTTTTGTTTTTTTAGGGGGGGTTGCACACAACAGAGGTCGATTCTGGAAAACTTAGGCAAAGATAATTTTTGGGAGGCTGGAGACTAGGTTTAGAAATAGGACAGAAACCAGTGCAGCCTAGATATGGGCAGAACTCATTACTTAGCCAGCTAAGCCAAGCACTACTTCTGGAACATATGTTCTACACCTATTTTTCATCCTTCTCCCATCCTTGAATTTTTAAACCAGGAGCAAGAGAAGGTTTTGGTTCAACTTGGGTGGCGTGGTTATTCCTTGGGTGGTGAGGGCCTGCACGTACAGTGGGAGAGGCGGTTCTTCAGGGGATACAGGAAGTGCTGCTCACTAGCAGGACCGTTTGCCAGCCAGCCAAGCCAGCCAAGTCCACACCTATGGAACAGTCAGCCAGAGTCAGCCAGCCTATACTTCCTTTTTCTCTTTTTTAGATCCTTATTTATAGAGAGAGGGGAAGGGAAGGAGAAAGACAGGGAGAGAAATAGCAATGTGTGGTTGGTTCTCACATGCCCCTTACTTGGGACCTGGCCTGCAACCCAGGCATGTGCCCTGATTGGGAATTGAACTAGTGACCTTTTGGTTCCCAAAGCCCGCACTCAATCCACTGAGCTACACCAGCCAGGGCTCACTTCCTTCTTAAATCTGTATCTTTCTGTCCAGTGCCAATGCCTCTGTTGTGATGAGGGCTACTTCAATAAGGTTGCTATAAGGAGTAGAAGAAATAACATTAGAAATGTCTTAGCATAATGTCTAACATTTAGCTGAAGGATATTATTAATTGCATTTGAATTTGAATAGACTTCCTCAGTGATTTCTACTCCCACTCCCACTCTCCCCACCCCCATTCTCTCCTCCATATTGCTTCCCAAATGAACCTTCTGAAATGCAAATCTAATCACTCCGTGCCCCTCCTCAGAAACCCCCTGATGGCTCCTTTCCCTACAGAGTAGTCTCAAATGATTAGCCTGATCTAGGGCTGCACATTGACTCTTATTCAGTAGTGGTCTGGTAAATGTTTAATAACCAGTGCTCTGGGGAGCAGGGGCAGGAAATTTATGCGTATGTATATATACATTCATTAGTTTATTATAAACTTTACTGATATAACAGATATGTAGCATACTCTTTAAAAATATTAATAACAGGAAACTACTAAAAAATGTGATACCGGCAGATGAAGATCATGTGGGACCATCTTGGAGTCTGGTGACCACACCCTTTAACGGTTCAAAACTCCATTGTTCTTATCTTTGGACTCCTGTAGAGGAAAGTGAGACCTTTCATGTTGCTTCAGATTTGACCTTTGTAAATTAAAGTTTCCAGTATTAGCGACTCTTAGAAACTGTGGTGCTGTAACATAAAATTTAGCTGCTAGAAATTCAGATATAAAAGAACAGTTTTGGGAAGATGCAGCTGACACTTTCTCCTTGGCTCACACACACACACACACACACACACACACAGTCACACACACAGTCACAATTCCTCTGCTGGCTGTTGATTGTTCACAATGGAAGCATTCTTCCTGAGCTAAAAGTGAAATTAAACTTTATGGGTAATCCCACAGTTTTCCAAATCTAATATATATATTAGCTATATAATATATAATTTAGCTCGCCAGCTAGCTTAAGGCAAGTACATTTTGCACGAGGGTAAGTAGAGCTCAGTGGGCCCAGTTTTCCCTTGCAAAAGTTGGAAAACTGATGTTACTTTCTTTTTGTGCCCTATGGGTATTTTCCCTGGTGAGACCTGGTACCAACTCCTTAGCTCCCAAGGCATGGCAATACTTGGACACCATGTATGGCCTCATTAAATTGGAAAAGGCGTGGGTTGGACTCTTATTATTTCTCCGGCCTTCTCCCTTTTCTCATCAGACTTAATATCTTCTTCTCACTTCCTTTAATTCTGTACACAGCCAAGGACAACATATATTTAGATTAATTGACAACATGTGGAAATAGGGCAGCCCTGTAGGCTCTGGAAAATAGCCCCACCCCAAACTTCCTCAAGTGCTGTTCATCATGTCTCCCCTCCTATGGTGCCAGTTGTGAATCTCAGGGAAGGAAGTTCAAAGCCATCCACATTTAGAGAAAAATATTATGTTGGACTGCAGGCTCTGGACATGTACTTTTATTTTATGTTATTATTTTATTTTTAATTCTGAAGACTTGGCCTGAGATCTACTTACAACCTTGTGTAAGCATCACTCTTCTTCAGGTGTCACCATCCCTTTATTTTAATAAGCATTTACTGTGTACTCATAGTGTATCAGCAAGTGTGAGAGGCATTGTGGGTATGAAGAGCTCATGGTTTAGTGGGACAGATATCAGTGCAATGCTAACAGGAGACTTCATAGAAGAGATGATACATGATTTGAGATTTTAAAGAGAAAAATATTTCACTAAAATGGGAAAGTGATTAATAGGATCCCCACCATCTCTAACATATCCAAAAACATAGAGGTGTGAACCCAAGAGGCATTTGGGAGCAAAGGTAAAAAGAAAAAACAGAAGCGGAGATATGGACGTGTGATACAGACTGACAGCTGTCAGAAGGGTGGGACTTCATTAAAGAAGGTGAAGGGACTAGCCAAAAAACATATATGCATGACCCATAGACAGAGACAACCATGTGGTGATGGCCATGTGGAAAGCGGCCAGGGGCTGGGTGGAGGCGGGCAAAGGGGGGGAAAGGGAACATCTGGAATATTGTCAACAATAAAAAATGAAACTAAACAAAAAGAAACACCTGAAAAAAACCTTCAGTATTGAACAAAAGATAAAAAAAGAAAATAAAATGGTTAAAATGATGAGCTTTATGTTACATATATTTTGCTACAGTAAAAATGAAGCTGAATAAAAAAAATAGTGAGGCTACTTTTGCTTGTTAAAAAAGGAGTGGTTTATAGTACCCTTTCAGCTGAGTCTCCTTATCTCCATCCTCCTATTCTACCCAAAAGCCAGTTCAGTATGCTTTAGAGTCCAAGAGTCACCAGACAAAATTGTAAAATACACAGTGGGGAACTTTGGGAGTTTTTGTGTGGGAAAGTGAAATTAGTGTGTGTGTGTTTGTGTGTGTGTGTGTGTGTGTGTGTGCATGTGTGCATGCATGAGAGAGACAGACAGAGACGGATGGAGACAGAGACAGAGAGACAGACTGCCCTTAGTGTGGGGGTGAATTTGGGAGTAAGAAGAGAACACTTAGAAGGCTGTATTACAGTTCTCCAGAGAAACAGAACAAATAGTGTGTGTGTGTATGTGTGTATATGATCTGTCCAGAAGGTATCCAGCCATGTACTATGAAAAATAGAGACATTTATTGAAGAAGATACAAGATACAAGAAACACTGTACATAGAACAATGATACTTCAGTCCCCTTCAAAGTAGGCACCCTGGGACTTCACACAGTTCTCCCAGTCGCCATCAGCTGCCCTGTCATATTTTCCTGAATCTAATCAGTGATGTGAAATCTTTTCCCTTTCAAAGGTGATTTTAGTTTTGGGAAAAGCCAGAAATCATGGGGCTCTAAATCTGGGCTATAGGGGTCTGAGTCACCTGGGTGATTGGATATTTTGCCAAAAAACTGCACAAGATGTGATGCATGAGCAGGTGCGTTTTTGTGATGAAGCTGCCAATCACCATTTTCCCATAGCTGTGGTCTTCTGAATCATCTGAATGGTTTCTGAAGAGGAAGGTTGAAACTTAACACAAAATTTGATGCAGATTCGTTGTTCTACTCACCCAGTCATTTTGAATGTGACAGACACACAGTGCACATGCTCAATCAACAGCATCTACCACCCCCACTGACTAGTACAGCGAAGTCTGTCACTGTTCACACATGTGCATTCCAGTCCACTGTCCTTGGTTCCCAGGTTACATCGATGCCACACAAACCATCTTCATTATATTAACAATTGGCTGGACTTTTTCCAGACAGACCTATATTTAAATAAATATAGATAGAATATATAGAATATATATACACAATGTATATACACTGTATATGTACACAATAACATATGCAATGATCTATAAATGATATTAAAGGAATTGGCTCCTATGGTGGTTGGAGAACCAGGACAGTTGGTGGTATGATTGGGTTTGAGTCTGAAGACTTGAGAACCAGGAGCCCAATATCTGAAGGCAGAAGATGGATGTTGTGGCCCAAGCAGAGAGAGTAAATTCATCCTTCCTCTGCTTTTTGTTCTGTCCTGGGTCTCAACTGATTGGATACTGCCCACCCACATTGGTGAAAGCCATTGTCTTTGCTGAGTCTACAGATTCAAATGCTAATCTCTTCCAGAACCACGCTCACAGACACACCCAGAAATAATGTTTTACCAGATATCTGGGAGTCCCTTGGCCCAGTCAAGCTGACATGTAAAATTAGTCATCCCAGAGGTTATTGCATTAGTCCAGGCAAGGTTCACGGGGACCTTCACAGTGGAAATCAGTCTCCATTCAGAATCTTACCAGCCTCCCCAGCTGAGAGTCTGGGGCCCCTCTCATAACCTCTCGTTTCTGTGACTTCCCAGACCCGTATGAACCTGCAGGTGATAAGAAACTCAGTACCTCCTGCTGGCTTGCTCTACCTTTGGATTTTACTTCTATTATGATAATTACGGCTTGGCGCAGCATCCATCTATTGTCTGAGTTGAGGGACAAATATAACTCCTTTTCCAGTGACAGCCTTTGCATGTTTCCCCATTTTCCCAACATTTGTGAGGTTCTCAGCATGTCAGCCTTTGCACTGTGTAGTAGAGATGCAAAAAGAATAAGCCTTTACCCTCAAAGAAAGTACTGTCTCTTGGGAATACAAGGGTTCAGGCTCATAACGACATCATTACTATATTCCTGTGAGGACACTGATTAAGGAGTAATGAATTCAGCCTGATTTTGGAGAAGGCAAAGGGAGATTACATTTACTTGTTATCTAAATGATTTATAAACAGAAGGGAGAGAATGTGAAAAGCATCATAGGCAGAGGGGAGAGCCTTGGCATTTACGGGCGGGGGGTGGAAAGTCCATCTTCAGGCTCCATCTCCTCTTTCAAACACTCAGTCTCTGGCGTGACGTACCGTACGCAGAGCAGGTAAGTGTGTCCTCCACAGTCAGGCTGCTTGGGTTCATTATATGATTGTTCCACTTTTTAAGCGGTTCAATTTTTAAAAGGTTACCTAAACTTTCTCTGACTTAGTTCCTCATCTATAAGATGAGAATAGTAATGGTCCTTATTTTACCAAGTTGTAAAAAAAAAACAAGTTAAAATCCACACAGAGCAATTCATGCAGTGCCTGCTACACTGTAAGCGCTCCGTACGTGTTATCCTGGAGTCTGGCGTGCTTTGAACATGCAGTAGTTATGAGCAGCAGGTTACAGGTTCTACAGGAGTGGAAGAGACAGGTTCATCTGGAGGTGAGGGCTGGTCAGACGCAGAAGGTGAGAGAGGGCCAAGAACTGAGATATGCCCTGGTGACCATCTGCATCCCAGAAAGGCTATGACTTTGGTTCAATCTGGTGTCCTCTCGGCGATGGGCCAAGGGGCCAGCTCTACACAAATAACCTGTCCTGTCACTCCTGGTTTCCCAAGGACCACAGAAAAATGCTGAGGCTCAGGAGCAAGTTGTTCCTCCAATGGCAGTTGGAGTTCCTGGCACAGGGAGTGCAGATTCCAGGAGAAGCCACAGAGAGCTGGGGCTTCTAGGGCTGGCATGTCTTTGAAGTTAAAGCCTCTGGGCATCTGTGCACTTAGGCGGAGGCCAGAGGCCACTGGGCTGAGCAAGGTCAATGCTATCCCAAGCATGGGGACAGGATGCCCTTCTGGCTCAGGGGCCAGCCTGAAGCCCCGGCTTTTGTGCCCTAGGCATGGACCTCAGGAGTCAAGTGAGGACCAAATGATTTTCACTGTGATATGGCAGAGTGAACACTGAAACTGGAGCCAGAAGACACAGGAAAGTATGATCTGCTCTAGTCATTTATACTCTGAGTCTGTGTCTTCCTTTACTTACCTGTCCACCCCAGAGTGTGGCTATGGGGGATCAAATGAGATAAAGGCAATGAAAATCCCTGTGAAAATGGGAGGTCATGTAGTTCTTGCATGTGCTCTTGCCTCTCGGCCTTTATCTGCAGTGCTTTTCTACCATGTTACCACCTTGTTAACCTTCAGACATTTTTCTGTTCTTTTTTCCTTTCTCCCTCCCTCCCTCCCTGCCCCCTCCCTCCCTCTCTGCCCCCTCCTCTCCTCTCCCCTCCCCTCCCCTCCCTTCCTTCCTTTCCTCTTTTCCTTCAGTCTTTTGCATCTCAGCTTAGTGACTGCTTACTCAGAGAAGAAAGACTTCCCTGTCCTGAAGATTGAGCTGGGTGCCCTTTTGAGGTCCTTCCACATGAAGTCTCCTGTACTTTCATGATCATAATACTTTTTACACTCTTTTGGAATTGCCTTTTTAACTGCCACAGTGACGAGGTTCTATCCGCTCTTCAAGAGTGGGTATATATCCTCATCACTGTAGTAGTGCCAGCACGAGAACAGTCTGGGGATACACATTTGAGTGAATGAATGAATGAATGAATGAATGAATGAATTGTTATGCAGATGTAAGCAGTTTATCATAATTGTTCAGCTGACATTTAGAGCATGGCTCTCTTGTTTCAGATTCTGTATTAGGGGCTTGGAATACAAAGATGGACAAACAAGAATCTTTTTTCTCCTTCCCATTCACAGTAGAGTAGGAAAGACTAGCGCATAAATGGATAGTTACCACAGAGTGCAGCCCAATGGACCATTAAGTACAGAGCAGATGCTATGAGCCTTCAGAATGCATCGTGAGGCATGTCTGATGTAAAGCTATGACTCGTTGGCACTGCCTTATAGTGTGGGGTACCAAAAAGAGCATGAAATCCTTCTGTTAGCTGGTGAGATTGGAGTCAGCTTCAGGAGTAAGCCAAGGCTGTGAACCACTCATGGTGGCCAGGTAAGAAGAGGGCTGACATTACAAGAATATTTCTGACAAAATCAAACCACCTGCCACTGGGGGAAGAATATTTTATAATTACTTCAAGCACCTGGGACAGTTTGAAAGCACCTCTTGTCCAATTCTCCCTACTACCTCCTCCCTCCAGAAAAGGGTTTTTTCCTTGCTTTTCCTCCTAAAATAGACTCCAGGAAAAATGATGCGGTTGATCTATTTCAGAAAGAATGCCAAGGTTTCAGCCTCCTCCCTTTGGCTTGTTTCCATTTATGTAAATCTAGATCAATCTTGTTTTCTCCATGACTTTGGTGAGCTCCTTCCCCCTTTTCTCCTGTGGAGATGGAATGAGCCTGCAACCTTTTCTCTAAGACAAACTGTAACTCCATGAACTTTGACAAGTCACTTAATTTCCTAAGAAGATTGTCTATATTCAAATAAGATCTTTGATTCTAGATTTGATTTTAATGAGACCTACTGTGAGACCTAGAATCATCCATAAGGTCTTATTTCCTAATCATTACCTTTACCTTTCCACAGGTATCTTACACAAAATTTCAATTCTTCCTTTACAATATCCTCTGTCATCATTACTTTTTTTTCCATCTCCAAGTTTAAGGTCTTACCAAGTATCCATCATTCTGAGTGCCCTCTCAGTAGGCCCTAGTTAAGGGAGAGGCATGAAGAGGCAGAGACCAGTTACGTATACAGAGTTGTCCTCAAAGACGTGTAGTTACGTAGGATCGATTTCAGAGCAGAGAGCATCTGGTGTTGGCACAGATGGCAAAAATCACCATCTCTCGAAATCTCAGGAACGCCTATATTCATACAAAGTCTTAGTCCAACCATGGCCCCCGGATCAACCCACTAAGGTAACACATTGAAAGAAAGAAAATAAAAAAGAGAGAAGAAGAAAGAAATGACCAACACAGGAAAAGAAACTAACAAGCATTGCAGGCTCAGGGTTTCATAGTCCTTGATTAATAGGACCTCATAGCTCCCTAGGAGATGTGGGTTATTACCTGCTTTATGTACTTGACCCATGGCCATAGGACTCTTGAGGGACATGCAGAATTTGAATTCAGATTTTTAAACTCGGGGGTCCTTTATGAAAGGTAAATAAATGAACAGTGTGACATGCACTGGAGGCTCGTCTCAACACTCTGGCACTATAGGATTTTTTCCCATCTGCTGTCAGGAGAGTATCAATCCTTCACTGGCTCAAGCCAACATAATGCCATCTTTCCTCTTTTTCATTTTTTTAAAAAAGATAGGTCTCTTATGCTAGAGTGGGGAGAAAGGTTGTTTCTTTTTGAGTCATAGTCATTCAGGTGTTCATCCTAATCACTTTTGTGTTTCATCAGACCTCTTGTTTCTGATATACCAATTTAACCTTATGCTAATTTGTGCTTCAGTCTCTTAGGCCAGACAGGTACATCTGATGCATTCTACCTGCATTTTCAGATGGGAGTTAAATTAGGCATTGAAATATGGTCACATACATAAGAGCACCTGCATTTAGTCATCTTCCCATTTTCATATGCTAGCCTAAAGTCTTGGCTCTTATCTATATTTAAAACTGACATTGTTAAATGCATAAACACATCTGAATTATTTATATTTAGGTTCATACAGTCTCCAGCTGCAACCGTATATTTCAATATCTTTAAATTCCGCGTTGCCATCTGGACCAGATTGCTGCTAAATCAAATCAGATAAACGTTACCTTTCCACTACCTCTGATTTATATCAACCATTCATTTCCAAAAGCACAGCCCTGTTAAATTCAATCTACTTTCAAAAAGCTTATGGAATTAGCTCAGTTTTGAGGATTTGATATTCGTTCTCTGAAGCTTCAACTCTGCAAAGGCCATTTGGGTAGATAGAAAAGCAGCCTGGAGCCAGCAGAGCTAGGAACACTAGATTTCATTGATTATTGGGCAAATCTTCCGAGCCTGACTTCATCCAATTACTCAAGACTTTTCTCTAATCAAGTTATTGTGAGCCAGTTCATAGACCACAGAAATGGAATATGCAGGTTTTAAAGTGTTAGGATGTTCCCTATAATTTAATCTGGCATCTGAGATGCAGGAGGGTTTTAGCCAAATATTTAAAAGGTACATAGAGAGACTGAACTTTCAGAATTGAATTTTTGTTGTCTATTCTACACTGATTCTTATTTTCCTGGAGAAGAAAGGTAGGGTTAGCTAGCAAGCAAATTAGCGTCAGATACTTTCCACTTTTCCAAATACGAGTCCAGGTCTGAGATCCGTATTTATTGGTGAAAACAATAGTAGCCCATATGCTTGTCAACAAACACAATCTATCTATGCTTCAAGTAAAGCATCAGAGTGATTTTGTAGTAAGAAAGAGAGAACAAAAAAAGGAAGGCAGGAACAGGAAGGAAGAGAGGAAGAAAGGGAAGGAAGGAAGGCAGGCACAAAATGTAGTAAAACATCAAGGTGATAGTTAGGAGCCTGGATGATATGCACACGTTACATTTATTTATATACAGTCACCTACAGATATTACCTTTCTCTTTCTCAACCCACATAGCTCCAAGTCTCAACTCATTTAGCAAGTCTAATGACTGGAACATGAAATATTTTCCAAATGGCTCCACTGAATGGATCTGCAGTCCATCAGCGTACGGTTGGAATGATGTCATAAATGGTTACATTTTAATCCTTCCTGTATTTTCTAAATGGGAATGGGGAGGGAGTAAGCTGAGAGAAAGTGGCTTGCATATGGTATTCTAAGCCTGAATAACTGAATACAAATCCTAAATGTAGGCATGGAAAACCTGTTCTTTCTCAGTATGACTTAATGCTAATTTCTCTTGCACACGTACAAAAAGAAATATGCCTCTCTTTAATGGTAAATTACCATTTATTGTAAATGTGCCATATGAAGGAAGCCGTAAGTCATTATTATTGACCTATTATGATTCATTCTGCTTTACCCCGGATTAAATAAAAATGTGCACTTTAGGATAATACACTTTTAGTTCAAGTGTTCTTTCATTGGACTCATGCCTGCTAGATTTTCCAGTCACACAGCTTTGGGGGCAAACACTTGACTCGCAGAGCAAGTACTTCATCGTAATCATCAGATTTCCTTCATTTCTGTCCCAGGCGCAGGAGATAGTTTTAAATCTCTGACTCAACAGCGTCTCATTGTGATGTGTGAAGGGAAAACTTTCATCTAGACAAGAAGAAACTTGAGTTCCCAAGTACGTCAGGGTTGCGTAATGAAGAATAGAGGAGAATGGGCCGAGGAGAGAATCTCATTTAGCTGAATGGAAGGTGGATATAGTCAGAGAATGTGAGAAAGTTACTCTTGAGGAATAGCTAAATTAAAAATTAGACTTGTTAGATGAAAGAAAGGTAAAAAAAACCCATCATAAACCTCTTGAGAAAATACTAAACCTTCAGTAGAGAAAAAATATAAATTATAAAGTAGAAAAGTAAAGAGAGGGATGCAAAGATAAGGTTATTAGAAATGTTCGAGCAGTAGTTAGCTCTGTGTGGGGGTAATACACATTTCCTTCTTATTTTCTTATGTGTATTATCTGCAGTTAATATGTATTTCTGGTTTAATAAAACACATATATATTTAAAGATAGCTTTACTATTCCTAAAAGGGCTTGATCTGATCACTCACATCCAACATGTTAATTTCTCATGAATTTCTGATTATGTATAATTACCAGGCAGAGGTCTAGTTTCTACCCATAGGAAGAAACGATTGACAAGGTGAACTTGTAATTGAGAACATTCCTGAGACACACTCCAAACGTACAGGAAAGTGGTGTCACTGATACTATCTGTCCAAGGCCACACATTCTTTGTTCCAAGGCCAGAATGAAATGTGCAGAATATTTAAATGGTAAATGAAAGAACAGCAATACCAGATAACAGCATATAGAAAGAACTGAAGGGTCTGGTTACAGGGCTTCATGGTGCTATTTCTTTGAAAACACAAAAAGCCAGTGGGGGCCTGGGGGTGAGCAACCATTCCAGAAGCACAAAGTATTGTTTGTAAGTGAAGAGTAAGACCTCAAACTATGTTCAAGGCAAATTGATAGTGTTTTTGCCACTCCCAAGAACTAATTTCAAGTATTACCAAGGAGGAGGAAACGTTTCCAGAAGAGAGAATCAGAGGGTAAATAAAGGGCAGACCAGAGAAATTATTATAAGTACAAAAGTGAATGTGTGTGTGCCAATTAGTAATAAATATTGTAGGAATAAAAATAGCCTTCAGCATGAAGAAGGAAGGTTACTTGTTAATTAAGGAAATTGAGAGGCTTATTGGACATCTAAAATATCGGGAAGGAAGATAATGAAGCCATAATTGCAGATAAAAATTATAAGAGTGTCAAAAATGACTGAGGAACGCTGAAGTTGCAAATGAAATGGAAATATCAAAGCCGTGCAGATAACATATTACTTGCATCTTAATTGCTGTAGGTAAAAGCAGAGGGAAGAGACGATGACAGCAGTGTGCAGAAGGAACGTGGAGTTCATACCCATCTCTGAGTGCCACTCGACAGAGGATGAGCCTCGTCAGACAGCCCTGGACATGATGCAGAACTGTTTCCTCAAAGGTATTCATTCTCAGGATATAGTCAGTTTGTAAAAACTGGGACAGTCTGGATATTGGCATCTCTTTTTTTTTTCCTCCCAGATGCCATTAGGTTGAACCCTATGAAATTACTGATATTTTACAGTTATTAAATCTGCCATTTCATATGGCTCATTGAATGAAATGTTCAGGGTAACCAGTGCTCAAAGTTAAAATAAATCATTTGTGGGCTATTTCTTGGATCCTTTACGCAAAACGTAATTCTGAAATTGAAGAAACATAAACCACTTATAGCCCAAAGCTAGATTTTTATTTAGCATGTAGTATTCCTTTCTCTAAACGTGGAGACAATGTATGCTGTGAACTCCTGAAGAGAGGTCCCTTCTTTTCTACTGTGTGTCCCAGGTGCACAGGTACAAAAACATTTGTCACTGAGACATAATTATAAATAAGACCCCAAATAAATTTTTGCAGAATTGTGAGGTCAACTCTTTCTTTAAATAAGAACAAAATGTGAGCTTTTGGCATGGAACCTGCATGGTGTCCTGACACATCTCTCTGGAGGGTCACGAGGTATAATGTTACCAGCCTTTCGACGACATTCTCCATCTCCTGGAAGTTTTTAAACAGTGAGTAAAATAAACTGCCCATATTCAAATCGTTAAAGGAGTCTAATTCTGCCTGATGGATATTAACAAATATTTACATTAAAGGGAACATTTCTGCATCCCTCAAGGGGTTATGCTAGAGACTAACAAGACAAGACAGTTATTTTCAGCAACAGCCAAATAATTGGTATTTGATAGAGTTGTCTGATTCACTGATAATTAAAATTATAAATGGGTCTTGTTTGGCCTGAGTGATTATGTTCATGCTCTGGTGAATCTGCCCTTTAAGTACTGGGGCATGTAATTAGACCCCTCTTTGACCTTTGCATAGCATGGTGACCACATCTAGGCTGTGACATCCATGGCCTAGATAAGTGCTTAAAACCAGATGGTGTTTTCAGACAGAATGAACACAGGCTCCTATTACCATTCCTTGGCTTGTCATACACTATGGGGAAAATGACTTGGGAACGCCATATCTCAGACAGGTTATGCTACTGTTTCCAGACCTTACTTTTTGTTCCCTGAAAAACGTACCAGTACATACATGATTCAAAATCCATTTTCTATAATTTCCCTTTCTTCTCTCCTTAAATTGTTTTCTACCGTGTCCCATATAATAAACTCATATTGGGGTAATGTAATGCATGTGTGTGCATGTGGTACGGGGCTATCTAGATTCCCTTTGGTACTATTGAGCTGAACCACGTCAAACAGCCAACATTCAGCTTGCATTTGTACCGTGCTCCCACCCAAGCCAGATTCCCTTGTATGCCTAGATTTAGAATTGTAGCTTTGGAGAACTTCATCCCTGGTTACAAGACTATATCCATCCCAGACCTTTCACTTTACAGATGAAGAAATCAAAGCACACAGAGCTTAGAGGTTAAATGATGTGCCAAAAAACACCTCCCTGATGAGTGGGGACTGGGACTCAAGCTCACATCCCTTATTTTCACCTTTCTAGCTGCTTTTGTAAAAAGATGAGCCATTCGTGGTAAGAGAGTGTTTCCACAAAGTGATGTGAAGTTGAATGGTTCCTCCTACTCTCAGTCCCCCCCCAATTCTAATTCTGTACAACACTCTATGAAACTCTGGGTTCTGCGTATTTTCTCAGTGATATCACACAAGAATATTTAATGGTAGGGCTCAGAATCATCTTAAGCTCCAAAATTTTACTGTGAGAGGGATTTAGGGCATATTTGATAAGAAGGTGGTTGTTAGGTGGCGAGGAGAAAGAGGACCCGTCTTTCTTTTAACCAGAATAGTTTCACTTTTATCTCCTTTAAATATATGTGATGTTTTAGATAAGATTACATTTGGGGGGAAAAAAAAGTTTGGAAATCACCAAAATCTATCAGACTCTACAGGCATGGAGGAGATCATAAGTGAGAAGGTTTACCTAAATCCAAGGTCTAACTAAGCTAGCAGCCCACGCTGTTCTCAGTAAGTACTCCCCAGGCCGGAAAGAAGCAGAGGGGAGACTCATGGCCCAGCAGCCTCCTCCACCCCCATTTTTAATAACTCCTATGTATTCTCATTTGCAACCACTGCTTAATGAGACATTGCATGTTGCCACATTTCACCTGTAAAATTCTGAATAGTGTCAGGCCTTTATTTTAAACAAATAAAAACTATTTTTGTACCACATAGAGTATGAAAGTGGGGCAACTTTCCTTACTGCCAGATCATCACCCATGCTCAAGCTTCACGCGTCCCTAAGATAGCATCCCTGGTAGCCTTTTAAATAATCAGACTGGACATGAACTCAGCTGATCAAAAGCCAGCAGTGTCCCAATCAGAAGACATTTTTGCTTTCACCAACCATCTAAATTCAGGCACCAAGCCGGTATATTAATTGATGTCTTAGTTTATGAGAAATAGACAGCAACTGAGAGAGAGTGTAGCAAGGCTTGTACCCAAAGTGGCTGAAAGGGAAGACAAGACAAAGACCGCAGATTGGAAATCGGTGGCATAAAGCAGGGGTGTCAGACTCATTTTCATCGGGGGCCACATCTGCCTCGTGGTTGCCTTCAAAGGGCCGAATGTAATTTTAGGACTGTAAACATGTAACTTACTCCTTAACTACGGGCGAGGAGCTCGGCATTGCTGCCGGGTAGAAACAAGGTGCTGGGCCGGATAAAACAAGGTGGAGGGGCCCGCAGGCCTTGTGTTTGCCACCTGTGGTATGAAACCACCCAAACGGGAAATTCTGAAAGACAAAATGCACTCCACCTCCCACATAACATTTGCTAGGGGCCTTGTCAGCTCTGGAGCCACCCCTGTGTGAGTGACTGAACACTGCCAATTGCCGCGTCTAGTTTTCTTGGCATTATTGCACCTGAACTATGATACTGATGAAAACATAGTAGATCAGTGTTGGAGGCATTAATTAAAATTTTGATGAGGGCGAGTCTTCTGTGACAGGAACAGTCCAAAATAAAAATCATATTTTAAATACTATGAAAATGGAGTTACCAAGAGCAACTCTGCAGTAATGATTGAGAGTATTTCAAGATGACTTAATTTGAGTGGCAAAAACAAGTTATTTGAGTGACCTTTTCCTTTCTTTTTTTTAGCTCAAGTAATGTACACATATTAACTTACAGAAAAAACCCACCTCAACAGAAAGATATTAACTGAAATAACAGTTACCATTGATGAAATATTTAATTAGCCCCTAGGCAATGTGCTAGCTCCTGTAGCTGCATCAATCATGTACTTCTCACAACACTTTCTGAAACAGGTACTTTATCATTCTCTCATGCTACCATTGAGGAAACAGAGACAAAGTTGGGTATAGCAACTTGCCCAATGTTATACAAATAGCAAGCTTCAATAGAACTTTCCACCAATGATGAAAATTCTCTATACTGCATTTTCTAATGCAGTGGCTACTAGCCATAGGTAGCTGTGGAGTGCTTGATGTATGGCTAGAACCACATTTACTATTATTTTAATTGTATTTGAATTAACTTACACTTCAATTGCCCCCTATGAATAGTGGCTACCATATTGGGTAGCACAGCTCCAGGGGTTGTGTACTTGAGCTTGGTGCTCTGCAAAGCTTCAGTTTCTCTTCTATATTTTATCCTTTCGGACTGGAAGGGTCAGATCTCAGGATACGTGCATATCCCCTTGGTACTGTTTCTCTGGAGAACCCTGACTAATAACACCTTCTCCAGGAAGCTTTAATACCACAGATAAACTGTATATCTTTTTGTGCACTCTATGCATATCTATGCTTTATACATAAAGCAAGTAAGATCTTCATCCCTGTAATCAATTTCAACTTCTGCTTCCATGTGTGTGAACCAGACTCCACCCGCGGAATCTGTGTGTTGTGGATGTTTATGCTATGGCTGCGAAGAATGACAAACAAATTCACATGGACTAAAGAAATCTGGTGGAGAAAAAAGGATGGCATAGCTACTCTCTAAGTGAGAAAGAGAGGGCCAGCCCCGACCCCTGCCTGGACAGGCTTTTATTGACATTCTAGGTACATTACATCAAGGATGATCCTTATTTACTATGCACAGGTTCACTTTAGGTGGTTACCTTTTATAGATAACAAAGGAAAGAATGTTGCCAATTACTTCAAAGAGAAAGGTCATTTGCAAATGTAAAGGGAAAAAGTGGCTGAACTGGTTATATCCATACTTGGGAGGTTTAGTGCAGATTTCAGTAGACCTCTGCTGCCTCAGTTCCAGGTGAGGGAGTTTTTTTAGCAAGAGCAAGTCTCAAAGCAGCCTAGGTACAATGCAGGCCTGATTGCCCACGGGAGAACTCATCCGTGAGTTTGCTTCCTGTGTGCCGAACACACATACCTGTCTGTTTTCAGAACAGAGCTCAGCTACATTCAGCATTTCCACATGGATAGGTTCCCTATATGTGTATAGTATCAGTCCCAAGGAGGGTGCATGCAGTAGAGCTGTGCTTTCCAATACCATGACAGCCAGTATCCACGTGTGATTAGTTTGAATCGAAATATTGTGTAAGTATAGGATGCACACTGGGTTTTGCAGACTTAGTGTGAAAAAGGATGCAAAACATCTCATTAAAAATGTATATATTAACTACATGTTGAAATCATAGCACTTTGGACATATTAGGTTAAATAAAATACTGTACTAAAGTTAGTTTCACCTCTTGCTGCTTCTCTAAATGTGTCTACTAGAAAATTTATAATTACATATGTATCTTGCATTCTATTTCTACTGGACAGTGCTGCTCATGGAAACTCCTTTTATTTGGTTCTTCTGGGATACGTAATCCTTTTACTCATTGGTCAGTCAATAGTGAGCAATAATTTCTAATGGATCTTATATGGGTATGAGCTACTTTTTCGTACAGAATTTACTTCTTGGCTTTCAAAACCTGGTTTTACACTAACACAATGTAATAAAGAGAATCAGATTATTATGTCCCTCTCAATAGTCTATAATTAAGTGATTGACTCTTAATACTCATCAAATAAACTTCCCTGATTATTTTTAAATCTCACAAATAAAAAATAGTTGAAAATAGTGAACCAAGCATAGACAGTGCTTTAATTTAAGCAATTGAATTATTTATTCTTCTAAGGAAAATAAATTTAAAAATTTTCCTACAAAATGGTTGCCAAATTTCACTTCACATCAACCTCACTTTGAATTTTTAAATTGTTGCTACCTGCTTTATACATTTCATTCAGCTTCCCATGTTTATCAGCATATCTGAGTATACAGAACAGGAAAAGAACAGTGAACTCTCTGAACACCATTATTGACCTTTTACAATTAACTAGATATTTCTCCAGCAAAATATTTGGGAGCAGTGCACATTGCAATTCAGGATATGCAGTCTAATGGTAAACCACGTGCAAGTCCAGGGAACAAAGGAAAGGAAGATCTTTTATAGACTTGGGAGGAGTTGCTGGAAAGGAAGAGTCCGTTGGAGGAAACTGAAAGTTCAGAGCATAGTAACTTTCCATTGGCTGAGTTATGGCAGTCCCTATTGGCTGAGCTGTTGTTCCCTGGCCATGAGGAGTCTTTTCTTCCCCCTGCTGAGGTAGTGATGGTGTTGTTTCCTGTCTGAGATGCAAGGTCCACTTCTTCCTGTCCGGGTTAGTGGTGTGGGTTGAGTGGCAGGCATGAGGGCTTTCTCTTCTATCCTCCCCACTCCACGTTAACTGAGGTTTCTGTTTATAATTTTCACATCATCCATAACTTACCATCAAGCAAATGGGCTTAGAATCAGACCTGAGTTTTGGTTCATATATGAAGATTTATAAGTTTCTATAATCCCCCAAGCCTCAGTTTCCTCATCTGCAAATTCCTGTCTTAAAATGATTATTGTAGGAATTACATGAGAGAATGCAGATAAAGTTTAGCATAATGCTAACACAAGGCAGTCACTCTAAATGTTGTCTATATTAGTATTATGACCACTGTTTCTTCCCTAACTTAGTATTGAACCTGTGTAAAGAGTTTGTCGCCATAATTTAGTGGCTGAAAGCAACATGCATTTGTTGTGTAAGTCCGAAGTCCAGCACAGCGTGGCTGGGTCCTCGGCTTAGTCTCACCAGTTGAAGTCAATGGGCTGCTGTTTGGAAACTCCGAGGAAAAGTCAACTTCCAAGCTCATTCGCCTTGTTGACAGAATTTTGTCCTTGAGGTCATTGGGCTGAAGTCCTTGTTTCCTAGCTGGCCATTAGCTGAGGTTGATGCTCAGCACCCAGAGCTGCCTACATTCCTTGTCCTACCCAATGCGTGAATCATCCCTTTGTCCAGCGTGCCCATGCTACCTGCCTGTTGGTCACTTAGTAGCTTACCGGCTATCAAGTCAGCTGTCATGGTCTCCCAGGGCTTGTGTTCAAGCAATCTTTCTTTTACTTACTAATGACCCCAAAGTGCAAGCGTAGTGATGCTGGCAATTTAGATAGGCAAAGAGAAGCTGCCAAGTTCTTTGTTTAAATGAAACGGCATGCACGTATAGAAAAAACATGGCATGTACAGGATTCAGTATTATCCATGGTTTCAGGCATCCGCTGCGGGTCTTGAACATATTCCCCATGGATAAGGAGGGGACTACTGTGGCTGCTCTGATGCCAAATATTCACTTTTGGTTTTTTTTTTTTTTTGCTTTTTTCCATTTAACATTAAAGCATGGACAATCCCTTATTGTATTACGTCATTTCATAATCTTTTAATCGCTACATAATATCCCCTATGTGGATATAACTACAACTTACCTACCTTTTTAACCTATTGTAGATGTTTACCGTGTTTCCAATTTCTTAATAGCATAAATGCTGTTTCAGTAAAGAGATGTTTGCATAAGACTTTTTCTGTACTTAGTATTATTTTCCTAAGAATGATCTACAGAAATGGATTATTTTAAACAAAAGGTTGAGGAGTTCATTTTAGTCTTAACTTTGTATACTTTTTGGGATCTTCTTAAATGAATTTCCCTTTGGTCTTCTTTTAAAAGTCACTTCATTCCTCATTGCTGAAAGTGAGTTAGGGTTAGAGCATGTTTCAGTTAAAAGCATTGACTGGCTTTGCACCCAGTAAAGGAAGCTTTGGAGCTCCCATGGGAGTTGGGAGGGAACAAAGGATGGGACAAAGACTACACCACCGATGTTTGAAAAGATATTTCAAAGACAGTGACAACTGGGCCAATCCTTGAAATGTCAACCACAATACAATGAAGTGAGCTTTAAACAAGAAGACTGCACGTGTTCAACACCACTGTCTCTTTCTGAGTGACCTTATCACTCATGTGCTCTAGTACCTGGAGTTATGTGGGCTGTGAAATCCGAGAGCTCAGTGTCCCTTTCGTGTAACAGCAGTTTAAAACGTTTCTATGTCCCAAGCTGACCACGAGGAGATCATTTTAGATCTCTTACATCAAAGAGATCTCCCTTTTCTTTTGGCTGTGCCTTGGCAGACAAAGGCCACAATCTCTGGCCATGTTTGCTTTTGTTTTTTATTTGGGCCCCGCGTAGGACTGTCAGAACAAAAGACAGGCCGCAGCTGTTCTTCCGAGAGATTTATGTTCATGTTGTCTGTTCCCCTCCATAGCCCTCATGAATGGGAAACAGGCCACGTGGTGGGTGTTAACCAGCATGGTATAGTGAAAATAGCATGACCTATAGAAACAGCTAGATAGGCCTTCAAATGCCCATTCTTCCACATATTGGCTGTAGGACCAGGGGCAATTTACTTAATTATTACGAACCTTTGTTTTCTCATTGGCAAAATGAAACAGTTACCACACAGGCTGTAATTACATTGAGATGATGTTTGTAATAAACTGTCCAAGACTTTAGTTGCCAAAATCAGGGTGCCTCTTGGTCTCTAACTCTGTCTCAGTACATTCAACCTTCACCCCCACTCCAATCAAATAACTGAATTCTTTCTGGGAGTTTCGGGTGCATCTCCTTTCCACGTTGGAACAAACTGGTCCATGGGCTTCTGCTTTGGCTTTCTGGGTATTTTATTCATTTTCTCAACAAACATTTATAAGTCTTAATGTGTGCCAGGCACTGAGGATCAATGAGCAAGACAAATAAGCTTCCTGCTTTCACAGAGTTCTAGTGAGAGAGAAGGTGAGGAAACAAGATAAGTATTTCTATCAGGCAGGGACCAATACTACCAAGGCATATGAAACAGAGCTGGGTTAGGAGATGGAGAATGGGGGCTGGGGGGGACACGGTGCCAAAGCCCTCTCTGGAAGGGGTGGTTGAGGTTTGCTTCAAAACTGCTTCTGTTGATGCTTTCTTGTGGGGCTGGAGGGGATTGGCAGTGCTGTGGAAGGAATGTGCATCTCTTATCACCAACTTGTTCCCTGCTCACCCCCCACCAACCCTGTTTAACTAAATCATGTGGTTCTCAAAGCACTAAATGTCCCAGTCTTTCATGAAACCAGAACCTCTAGGTTCTCACCTTACCTCTTCTAGTCCAAAATATTCGAAGCATTCATTTGGACACGTTTCTTCTTTTATCTCTTTCCCCCTCAGACTTCTTGTACTCTTCAAAAACAACTCTTTCTTCCTTGGGATGCAACAGAAGCTCTCTGACTTAGCAGTTCATGCAAGTGGATGCTTTCACCTGAGGAGACTGTATCCCTGACCCAGGTGCCCCCTGCAGAAAGTACAGCCTCAGGGGCAGACCTTGAGGTGAGAGCAAGAATACCCGGGTCTGATGTGGGCTTTCCTACCAGCTGGCTTTGTGACCATGGGCAAATTACCTAACCAGCCTCTGCCTTAGTATCCTTATCTGTGAAAGGGACTAGACTAAAAGCTCTACCTCATGTGCTCCTTGTGAGAAGGGAACAAGGTATCAGACAAAGGGCTTCTAACCATGATTGTGTGAGGGAAAAAGACTCACCGGTGGCTCCATCACCAGGATTCAACTTGAATCGTAACAGATTTGAAGAAAAAGGAA
>VMDR010006377.1:0-45821 GCA_007922815.1 Macrotus californicus | reverse complement strand
CTGCATGTGCTCAGGGGACTTTCCAGGGGACAGGCCGCAGCAAGCTCCCTGCTGCAGTCAGGGGGCAGAGACGCCCGCTGGAGGCTCTGCGGACATTTCACCGGGTTAGGGTCAATCTCAGCCGCCACCCAGAGAAACGGCGTTTCCTGGGGTGCAGCGTTGGCTCATCCTGGTCAGAGGCGGACTGTACTTTCGGCACAGTTTGCTCCTGCATGGCAGACTCCGGTCTCCGTGTTGGGTGCTCGCTCCATTTCTTGTCTGCAATTCTGCACAGTGAGCACAGAGATTTTGTTTTTTTTTAAAAATACATTGTGCCAGCCCCGCCTCTGTGAATCTTCACAGAGACAATGTGTTAATCCTGGGTCTTCCGGAGTCCTCTATCTCATCCTCCCACCCCCCCGTCCCCACTGTCCTCGTGGGGCTTGGGTGTGCCTGCGGTGCAGAGAGAAGGCACCCTGATCTCTGAAAAGGCCCAGGGCAGGGGAGGCTGCAGAGCAGATGATCCTTGTCCAGCCCTGTTACCGATAAGATCAGGAGAACCAAAGAGCCTTTAGGACCGAGAAGCAACGCTACCACTCTGCTGGGTGCCACGCGGTGGGTGGTGGCCTCTGTGCTGGCCACGAGGCCCGTGTTGAACAGTTTGGGGATGGTAGCCATTGACAACAGCTTGATGAGAAAGAGGCAGATTCCAGGAATCAATGAGCAGCGGATGTGTGAGTGATGCTCTAAACACATGTGTCGGGACCGGGGGGGAGGGAGCTCTGTTCTCGTACGTGAGGGGTGGGGAAGCAGACGTTGTGAAGCCCAGATCAAAGCACAGAAGGCACAGATACAAAACCGAGATAAAGAAGTGACATCTGTATATTACTCACGCACCGGCCCTCCCGTTCCTCGTCATAGTAACTGAACCGTGTTGCAGAACAGAGGGTACGGTGCCCTGCCGCGATGGGCAAAACCTGGAAGAAGCAGGGCCCCCAGAGCACAAAGTGTACAGGGATGGGCCTGCTGGAGGCTGCAGAGGCAGGTGGCAGCAGGGACAGGGCCCGGGCCCTGGCATGTCAGACCAATGTGTGGGCAGGGCTCAGTTGGGAGAAGGCAGCGACCAGAGGCCTCGTTCTCAGGGACTGAGGCTCACCTCCCACAGGGGGTTCCTGAGGGGCAGGGGAGGTGTTGCGAGGGTCTGGAATCCCGGGGGCTCCAGGTAACTGAACTGGGGCCCAGCGTCAGAGCACTGGCCATGTCTGCCCTCTCCATCCGTCTCTCTGCCATCCAGCCTGCACCCATCTGCCCAGCCATCTGTACATCCTTCCACCCATCCTTCCTTCTATCCCTCCTTCCATCCATCCATCCAGTCACCCATCCATCCTTCCTTCCTTCCATCCATCCATCCACCCACCCATCCGTCCTTCCTTCCTTCCATCCATCCAGTCACCCATCCATCCTTCCTTCCATCCATCCAGTCACCCATCCATCCTTCCTTCCATCCATCCATCCACCCACCCATCCATCCTTTCTTCCATCCATCCATCCAGTCACCCATCCATCCTTCCTTCCATCCATCCATCCACCCACCCATCCATCCTTCCTTCCATCCATCCATCCATCCATCCTTCCATCCATCCATCCAGTCACCCATCCATTTATCCATCTATCCATCCATCCATCCGCCCATCCATCATCCATCCACCCATCCTTCCTTCCATCCATCCATCCATCCACTCATCCATCCACACTTCATCCATCCATCCCTGCACACTTTCAAACATGCATGCATGCATCCATCCATCCAACCCTCTCATCTCTGATCTACTATCTCTCCACCTATCCACCCACCCACTATTCCTACCTACCTATCTATCCATCTCCCCATGCATCCATGATCCATCTCCAGCTTCAACTAATATCCATCCATCTTCCTATCTAGCCATCCTTCCATCTCTCCCTTGATCCATCTATCTGGTATCTAAGCATCTTTCAGCTCATCCCTCCATCCACCCATTTATCCATCCATCCATCCATCCATCCACTCCCTGATTCACCCTCCCATCTACCCACCCACGCACCTACCCACCCGCCTTCCCGTGTCCGCCTCACACCTCTCCTCATCTGGCTGTGACAGCAGCACGCTCCCCCAAACATGTTCTCAAACTGCCCTTCCTCCCCCTCTCGTGTTCCACTGACACGGCATCTGCATTTCATCATTTCTCCTGCCCACGTGACTCTCCTCCGCCTTCCGTGATATTTAAATTACCTCCCGCTCAGCGGCCTTATCTCAAATGCTAATGTGTTGTTGATCCAAGATTGTCGCATCTATTTTTATCGTTTTTCAATATTGCATAAGACGAGCATTGTTATGTGGCCGAGGGAGCCTGGGGCCATATCTTTCTTGCCCCCCCCCCACTCCCGACGCCAAGAGACGCCATCAGCAAAGTCCTGGAAACTATCACTCAGAGTTTCTGTTTTGATTTGTTATCTTCCTCAGCAGCTGGGTTGCCACCACGCACCTGTGTCCCTCCGCCCCGCAGGGCTCCAAGTACCCTGAGGAACGGTTTCCGTGCCAGCCCCTCGCAGAAGGGTGGCCTCTTCAGCTGCTCTGCTGGGCTGCACCAGGCGGAGGGGGCACGTGAGGCCAGCGGGTCACTTCCTGCTTCCTGGTGGCACTATTTTTACCGTCACTCCCCAGGCGTCCTGTGGCTATTGTCACGAGACTGACACGCAGGGCTCTAGGGACATTTATGTCTGGAAGCGAGGTTGGCCAATGTCCGCCTTCTCTTGTACCCGGAGGGGGTTCAGCCCCCATGTGCGCAGGATGCCCCGTAAACCGCCAGCTCCTTGGTGGCCCCTGGGTCCTCCCCCTGTCTCGGACAGCTGGAGAAGGGTCATGCAGGGGGCTCGGGCTGCCTGCACTGGGTCCTGGATGTTCACAGAACAACTGAGCATCATCCTGCACTCAGGACCCGGATGAGGCGCACGGGGAGGGGCCCCGGCTTCACCTGCTCGCTCTGCCGCCCTGCAACCTTGGACGGGCATCAGTGCCCTGGGCGGCCAGCTTCCCCCTCTGCCGATGGAGGGCTTGTGTGTCTGAGCCCCGTGGCAATGATTGCACAGACAAGCGAGGAAGCGACACGCTGCCCCTTCACACCCGGGACAGTGGCTGCCGTACAGAAAGAGAAAACTGCCAGACGAGGCGCGTATCTGCCATCTGGCGCAGCTGAGGTCAGCTACCTGCAAGGCCGTGTCTTCCCAGAGCAGGGCTTTGGGGTGGAGAGCATTTTCCTGGCAAAACTCCTGACACCTGCTGCCTCAGGTCTCTCGGTGTCTGGGTCTGGGGGAAACTGAGGATTTTTGGCTCTGTAAAGTCATGTGCTTATTTCTCCGGGATACCAGGTCCACATACAAAGACAGGTGATATACAGTTAAAAACGATGATTAATAACTGATTGATATGTAGATCAACATATGGTGGATAATAGATTATCGGTTGGTTAACTGACGGAGATAGATGAAAGACTGTATATTGACTGTGGATTAGAGATGGATAGATACATATTGATGATAGATAAATGATGAATTGGTAGATAAGTAGACTTATAAATAGAACAATCATAGATCAATCGTAGCTACATATGTGACAGATGCATAGATACCTACGTAGGTGATACATAGATGTAGATGGCAGGTAAATGATCAATTTGTAGCTATATAGATGATAAAGAGATGGGTGATAGGTATATAGAGATGATGAATAAATAATCAATTGGAGATAAATAGGCATGTAGAGAGAGAATAGATACATCGGTAGACAGGTGATAGGTATCTACAGATGATCCATACATGATTAACGGGAAGACAGAGAGACAGCTGGCTACACATGATAGAGAAATAAATGATCGATCGATGGATAAATAGATATGTGGATAGACCACGCGTAGATCGGTGACCGATAATAGACACACAGAGACAGAGGTGCTGGACAGACACAGATGACACACAAAAGACTCACTGGTAGACAGAGATCGATGACTAGTTAGGTGGACAGACAGCCTGATAGGCAGATAAGCAGATGCAGATCAATACGTGAGACACCGATAAAGTGGAGACAGAGAGGGGAGGCTCTTGGCTGCGCCCTGGGCCACCAAGCGCCAGGGCGCCTGAGGACGGGAGAAAGGGGGTCCTGCCCCGGAGCCGGTCTGTCTTCAGTGTCTGGCGGCGGATCAGACGTGGGGTGGGCCAGCAGGCGCCTCAGAGAGGAAAACCCCAAACCGCATGGGGGTGGGTGCCCTCTGTGGGTGGGCCTGCAAGCCCCAGCGTGTCTCAGGATGAACACACTCTCCACAGTCAAGCCCGCCCGTGACCCGGGGTCCCTCCCTCCCCCGCAGTGACCGTTCCCAAAGGCCCGCAGTTACTGACGCCCGTCTAAGTCTGATACATTTGGGACCACCCATGGGTGCATAGCAACTCCTCGACGCCAGCTAGAGCCTGTAGCCGTGCGGTGATGCCCTCTTTCCGTGCCAGGACCCCACCCACGGCCCACGTGACCTCGGGCTCTGCCATCTTCTTGGCCTCCTCTGGGTTGTGGCCGTGTCTCAGACGTGTCTTGCTTTGAGGACTTGGATGGTTTTGAGGAGCGCTGGCCAGGCATTCGCAGGGAAGCCCTTTCTTTGGGTTCCGTGCGATGTTTTTCTCCGGGCCAGACGGGGGTTGTGGCCCCGGGGACAGGTAAATATGTCCAGCCCGCACGCTGGCTCACGCACGCGGCCTCAGGCACCTGGCCAAGGTGTGTGTGTCAGATGTCTGCAGGGTAAAAGCACGGTCACCCCTGGTCCCGTGTCCCTTCGTCTGCTCTTTGCAAGCAGGACACCGTGGCCCACACTCAAGGGCGTGAGTGTTCCCTGTCCCTGTGCAGGGTTTTAACAGGAAACCCGAGCAGAAGCTGCGTACCGGACACGGGGGAAGGTGAGAATGAACCATGCTCATATCTGCTCGCCCGCCCCTGCCAAGGCCCAGCCGTGCTAATTTTGTGCACCTCGAGTCTTCCTGCTGAAAGCTGGGGTTCAGGAGGTGACCGCTGTGGTCCAGGCACCGGGGCCAGGTGGGGACACCGGCTGGGGGACGGGGCGGCCGCATCCTCAGCCATGTGCTCATCCCCCGCGGGGCTGCGACACCGCCCACACTTTCACATGAGAGATTCATTCCTTTGGCGTGGATGAGACAGCCCCCGAAGCCCCTGGGAGGCAGCGTGCCTGCAGCAAATGATTGATTTCCAGCTCAGGCGAGAATAGACTCAGGGCAAGGCATCCCCACATCAGAAACAGAGGTGTGATCACGATTCCCTTCGCCGCTCTGTGGGCTCAGCTCTGGCAGCTGCTCCTGGCTTTTCGGGTGGTGGGGGGGACGCCCTGATGTGTGTGGCCCCTCTCCCAGACCCTCCTCAGCCTCCTCCTGGCTGCTGTCCAGGCCCTCCTGTCCTTCCTGGACACCTGGGACACCCGAATGGTCGCCAATGCCTGGTGTCCAGGAGGGAGGGACGCGGCCTCCAGCCCAGGCCCACCTGGAGTCCCCGGGGCTGGAAGAGGTGGGAAAGATCCTCCTGGGCACCTGGGACACCTGAATGATCGCCGATGCCTGGTCTCCAGGAAGGAGGGAGAATGAATTTCACTGGGTCAAAGCCCCCCATTTCTGGCCTTTTTAATTTTTTTTTTACGGCTGTCCCAGGGCACTTGCTTTGAAAACATGCAAGCTTGTGAGTTCTCTGTCCCTGGAGACAAGTCAGGGCCCTGGAGACCCAGGGGCACGCGACCCGGAGCGAAGGCCCCAGCCTGGCTGTGGAGTGTCTGTTCCTGCCCGCTGGGTGGCTGGGCCCTCGGCTGTGGCCCTCAGAGTCCCCGCTGGCCCCATCCCGTCCCGTCGGGCCTCTGCCTCCCACGGAGCTGGCTGTCGGTTTTAAATATCACTGTGGCCGTTGCACAAGGCCTCACAGGGGCTCACGGAAGCTGGGGTGGGGGCCGAGCTCCGTGTGTGGAGAACGTCTCATTCGGTTTCACTTTTTGTGTTTGGATTCATGACCAGCTCTGGAGCCTCCTCACCTGTGTTCGCCAGCCGGGGCTCCCTCGCCCAAGGACCGTGCTGACCAAGGACTCCGATCTGGGCATCGCACGGCCCCGGGGCGCCGACGGGATATGGGCGCAGAAGTGGACTCCGGGCTCCCGGCGAGGGCCCGGCAGGGGCAGCACCAGAGGGCTCGGCATTTCGAAGGACGGAGGTAACTCCCTGTTCCTCTCCTGTCTAAACACGGACAGGACGTTCACACAGCACACAACGCGCTGTTTGGAAAGCGGACACCTCCGCGGCGTTGAGCAGGTCCAGAATGTCGTGGGACAAGCGTTTGTGTCTGGTTCAAGGACATTGTCATCTCCCCAGAAGGAGGCCTGTCCCCAGGAGCGCTCACCCCATTCCGTCCCCAGCCCCTGACCACCACGGACCCCCTCTCTGTCCCTGCGGATTTGCCTGCTCTGCACATTTCACACACGTGGAATCCACACCGCGGGACCGTGTGTGTCTGGCGTCTCTCCTGTGTCCAAGGTCCGTCCACGCTGCAGCCTGGGTCAGAGCCTCGCTCCTGTTCACGGCTGCGTAATATTCCACTGTGTGGCTGGACCCCATTCTGTTGAACCATCCACATGTCCTTCCCTGGATACCGGGTTGCTCCTACCTTTTGTCGATTGCCAACACCACGGGCGGGAGCCCCTGGCATGGACGCTGGGACCAGGAGCAGGGAATAACACAAGGCCACCACCCCCTGAGTGGCTGGGATCGGCACGGGGGCCTTTCCGAGTCCTCCTGACAAGGAAGCATCTCAGACTCCTACCCGCCGAGGCCCTGCCTCCCAGCCCCGAGCTGGTTCTATAGGGAAGTGAAACAAGCTATGGGGGCTCTGTCTGCCCGGGAGCCTGTTTGTTATTCAAGGTGGCATCGGTGACAACCTCTACGGGGAAGCCGCGCCCCAGCCACCCCCGGTGGGGAGGGTGGCACGGGGCAGGAGGTGCAGGGTGTGTCCTTTCCTCTCGTGCATCCTGTGCTTCTCAACGGCAGCTAGCGCGCCTCTGCCCGCACACAGGACCGGCCCCGACGTGTTCCTGGGCACTTGGACCTGCCAGGGGCCTGGCGTCCCCCCTCTCCGGGGCGGCTTTGCTCTGAGATCAGGGTGCAAGCCACAGGATCTGGACCAGCCTGTGGTTCTGGTCTTTGAGGCTCAGGCACCTGAGCTTCCCCACATCGGCTCGGGCACGTGCCTGTCCCAGGCACCACCCACATCCACAGTGGGGGGCTGCTGACCCTCCTCGCTGGTGGGCTGCCCACCCAGCACCACCCCCTACCCCCTGTGCCCGGAGCTGGGATTCCCATCCATCTGGGGGAAGAACACCACCTGCCCCCCAGGCACTGCCAAGGGCCCGGGTGCCCAGGCTTGTACTTAGGGCTGAGTCATCTCAAACCACATGGAGAAGGGAGCCCTCTCTGCCCGTGACTGGGTGTGAAAGGGTTCTGTGAGTTGGGGCGACGAGGCCCGGGTCCCCTCTGTCCCCACATGCCACTCCCCGTCCGGGACCCTTCCTGCGGCCAGTGCAGGAAGGGGCTGCATCTCGTCTCCAGTTCCAAACTGTTCTTAGGTCTGCCACTCACCGCGGCAAGGGGACACCTCAGGATCGTCGGACCCTCGCTCCCACGTCTCCTACACACACTCGGTCACCCCTGTACCTGCAGCCTCACTGTGCGCTCCGAGTGCCCAACAGCCCTTCCGCACTGTGCTGGGCGGGAGAGTATTTTAAACAGCGGTGTTGCCACTGAAAAGCACGGAAATGCAAACAACAATCTAAGGCTCCGAGAGGCATCTCGCGTCAGCTCAGCTGGGGACAGAGGTCCTCACCACAGGACGGCCCTGTGTGACCCGACTCCAGGGTCTGTGACTTCCTTACGCTGGGAGCGGACGGGGCACATCCCTCAGGCGGGCGGCCCTGGAAGACGCAGGTCACCGAGATCGGAGGTGGCAGCGGGCCGGCACGGGGGTGACTCCGCTCACCCTGGAAGTCCAAGTTCCCCGAGGACGTCTGCCTGCCGATGGAGGCTCTGCCCAGGCCAGCCTGGCCTCCTCCTGCCCCGTCCGCATGGCGGCCAGTCCCGGGGTCTGCCCCCGTCAGACAGCCCGGGCAGCGTGGGCGAGGATGTGGGGACATCGGGCTGGGAAACGTTTTAAACTAACCCTGACCCCCGTTCTCACTGGGCCTGGCGCCCTGCAAGCCGAAAGGTAAGCAGTTGGATTCCCAAAGCTGGGCGTGCGGGTCGCGTGTGCGATGTTGCTGTCTCCCACCGATGTTTCTCACCCTTTCTGCGTCCCTTTCCCTCTCTCTAAAAACAGAAATCTGAACCGAGTGGCGGTGACTCCACGTCAGGAAAGCGCCAAGCCCCTCCAACGTTCACGGGGTCGAAAATCCACACGGCGCCAGTCTCGGCCGGGGGCCCCCGCGTGCACAGGCACACAGCGAGGACACGCTCGGCTCCACAGCGTCCCCTGGGCTGGCCCTCAGCTCCGGCTCCGCGGGGCCTGCAGGTGGCCATGTCTCTCACACGCACAGGTCACATGGGGCCACATGGCCAGGCCAAAGGAGGGCAGGGAGGCATGGCCTCTGTGGCTGATGACGGTCCTCCCGTCTCCTCCACGCCCCTTCCCAGCCTGACACCCTTGGCCGGGGGAGGAACGCGGGCCCCTGGCTGGGCACCCCCTGGGAGCGGCCACGGCAGACAGGCAGCAGGAGGAAGGTGCGGACCGCCGTGCCTCGTCCTGGCCGTACGGGCCTCACCTTCTGACTCACACACGTCCAGGGGCCAGGAGGACTCTGTGTGACACCCAGGGGCTCGGGGGGTGCAACCCGGACGGCAAGCTCGGGGCTTGGGCAGCAGCCAGGGACCACGTCCTCACTGTGGGGCCGATCCCGTCATCCTTAGCTGACAGCTTCCAACGTAGGGGCAGGACCGGGCACAGAAGAATGAGGTATATGCATAGATGGGCGGACAGGCAGGTGATGGACAGACAGACAGAGGGGGAGCGAGAGAGTTGGTGGGTGGGTAGATGGGGGGATGAGGGGCAGATACATGATGGTGGGTACTTAGAGAGGTAGATCGGTCCATATCCGCATAGAGAGACACATAGCTACACAGATGTGGCGGGGGGGGGGATGGACACAAGCAGACAGGAGGTGATAGATGGACACACGGATGTGTAGAGGTGATACACAGACATGGTGGACGGACACATGCACACAGAGACAGGTAGCACAGGTGCGTGCATCTCTGTGGGGGGCAGAGCTGTGGCAGGTGCGTGGACAGGTGAGTAGAGAGAGATAGCTGACGGTGGGTCAGAGGTACCTGTAGGTGACACACAGACAGACACGGGTAACAGACAGATAACAGACACAGGTCAGTACAAGATACAGCTAGTATCTACACTGTGACAGATGAGCGACCGCCAGCCCCTTACAGGTCAATACACAGTCTGTCCAGCATGGACACACAGACAGACAGACAGACAGAAAGCCCTGGGTTTTCTCAGGAATGGAGCATCAATACCGGCGGCCCCCTCGGCGTTCAGGACAGAACCACGGACGGTCTCCAGAACCGGCCACCTCCCAGGCAAGCCCAGCCGCCCACCCAGCCCGAGTCTGGGAATTCATCTCGGCCACTGGTGTGCAAGGTCGCACACTCACCTTGGGGGCCGCCAGTCCGCCCGGGCCCTGGGCCGTCCCCCCGCCGAGAGTCACCCGGCCAGGCGAGCGTGGCCTTCTGGCTGTAGACCTGAGGGGCTGCAGGGTGCACGGCCCCACGGAGTCCGTGGAAGGACGTTGTGGTGGCACAGCCTGGCTTCACGTTTTTTTTTTTTTTTATTTCCAAAAGAAAGCAGTTTGTTCTGTCTGCAAATGTGACTTCAGTTTCCCTCCCGCTGCGTGTCAGACGCTCAGGCACCCGGCTTCTGGCGTGGGGCGTGTCCCCGCAGAGCACCCACAGGACAAGTCACCCAGGGGTGGCAGGCGGTCACCCCTCCCCTGCCGGGCTCCCCGTGAGCGCCCCGCGAGGAGGTGGGGGCCCCACAGGCTTGGCCTCCCCCCAGAGCAAGAGACAGTTACACAGGAAACTCAGAACGTGCTTCCTCTCTACACACCCTGCCTGTCCCGCGCGGCTCCGGGCTCGGAAAGAACTCGTGTGAGCCGGGGCACCACGGCCCCGAGACACGTGCAGACCACTGGAGCCGCAGCCGTGTGCTGGCGCGGGCTCGTCCCGGCACAGGCGGGCCGGCGGGCAACATGAGGACCGGCTTCCGGACACCGAGCTGCCGGGCTGTGCCGCCTGCAGCCTGCTGACCCCGTGGGGCTGCAGACGTCCAGCACCTGTCCCAGGTGAGTTCTCCACCTCTGTTTCCTTGTTGTAAGTGCTGGCTCAGGAGAAAGGGGAGGCTGCGGTGTGAACGTGGGAGAAATGGGAAGCGTCAGGAGCGTGCCGGAGCGTTCTGCACAGAGAACGAGAAAAACCTCCCAAACGCTTTGCAAAGCCACTCAGCTGGGACGCAAAAACACCCAGCTTCAAAGACCCGTGTTTGTGCCCGGCCGCCGGGCGAGGCCCGCCGCACCCAGGGCGGGCGGGTGCAGGGCGAGTGCAGGTGTCTGTGCGAGGACCCGGGAGACCACAAACAGCACCGTGCCGCCGTGTTTCGCTTACAAGCCGGGCATCTTGGCGTGCTCTCGCGATCCTCCCAGACGGGGTCTGGGGACAAGGGGACAAGGGGAGCCCCACGTTCTGCCCCGGGGAGGCGGCCTGGGAATTCCCGCAGCCTTAGAAAGGGAGCACAGTCAGCAGTGGTTTGGGTCACAGCCTGTGAACAGGAACTGCTCAGAGCGGGGCCTCTGTTTTCAGACAGAGCAGGCTCGGCTTTTTCCTGCTCTCAAGCGCGTTTGTTCGGGGTGCGCGGTGGTCCGCGGGGTTTGAGGCGGGAGGGCCGAGGAGCGGCGGCGGCGTGTTTGCTGGGGCCGTTGGCTTGTGCGTCTTCCAGTTGGACGGGGCGTGTGGGGCTGGGCATCAGCACGTATTTGTCTTGTGAGGCAGACGTTTCCATGCTGGAAAAGGGCGTCTTCTTCTCTGGGCATTGCCAAAGCCAGCCTTTGTGCCAGGGGCATGTGGAACCCAGGATGTGGCCCCTGAAGTCTGGGGACCAAGGTGGATGGGTGCGTGGAGGTGGGGGAGCTCCAGGTGTTAATATGCAGATGTGCAGGGGTGGAATGCACAGCCCAGCCCTGCAGCCGAGACAGAGAAACCAGCGTGCAGGCAGGGGGAGTAGGAGGGGAGGCTGCCTGCCTGCCTGGCTGGGTATATGGGTGGGTGGGTGCTTGGGTGCATGCATGCACAGGAGAGTGGGTGGCTGGGTGGATGGATGGATGGATGGATGGATGGATGGATGGTGGATGGATGGATGGATGGGTGGGTGGGTAGGTGAATGAGTGAGTAGATGGGGGTATGGGTGGATGGGTAGATGGTGGATGCAAGGTGGATGGCTGAATGGATGGATGATGGATAAATGGATGGATGGATGATGGATGGATGATGGATGGGTGGACACATGGATGGATATGCTCATGGGTGGGTGGGCGCACGCAGGAACGAACAAATGGGTGTGTGGGTGGGCAGGCGCACGGTGAAGAGATAGACGTGCAGATAAAAGAGCAGACGTATAAGGAGGAGTGACGAAGGAACGGCCGCGTTCTCGAGCACACAGAGCAGACTTTCCCCGACCGCATCAACCCCAGAGAGAGCACCAGCAGGGCAATGACAGCGAGCAGGACACAGAACAGACACGCGCTGGAGGACACGCACAGCCATGTCTACTCCTTGGGGCAGCTTTGACGGCTCGACTCCCTGCGCGTGTGCGATGGTGGTGGACTTTAAGTCCCCGAGAGGCGTCCTTCCCACGGGCGGCTGCTCCCCAGCAGTGAAGCACCCCCACTTTCAGTGCTCAGCTCTCAGGCACCCATAGAAACTCTGTGATCTCCCTCCGAGAGAGCTGCGGACAGCTGTTTACAAACGGGGAAACTGAGGCCCGGAGAGACAAGTGCGGGAGCCGGTGTCAACGGGCCATCAGGGCTCTGCACCGCCGGCTGTGATTGCCACTGTCATCACCGGCGGTGATGTTGCTGAGACTCCCGGCATGGAGACCGCGAGGGCTCCGTCTGTCTGTCAGCTGCGGTTCCAGCTCGACGCCCGTTCTCCTGGAGGGGGGAAGGGCGCAGAAGTCCCAGACCTCGCCCGAGGATGTGGTTGCACAATTCCGTCAGGGGCACCAGGGGCCCCTAAATCATTCACAGTGGTGTCTCAACTTTCAAGAGGTGGACAGGGAAATAACATCACCACGTGCCGGTCCCGCCCAGACTTCCCCTGGCCCGATGGCAGGCTGGCGGGCGGCTTCCTATGGTCCCCGAGTCACACCCTCGGGGGACTGGCCAAGGGGCGCTTCTCAAAACCCCACAGGAGGGGCCCGTCCGGTGACACTGGCTCTGTCCTAAATAAAAAGCTTGGGTGGCATTTCTACACAGTTGAGGCAAAGGACAGGAAAGCTTCGGCACAGGTTGGGGGTGCCCAGGCAGCCCCCAGGCGTCCTCCTGCTGGGAGCTGGGATCCGTAGTTCCCACGGGAGTCACGTCACGAGGACGGAGGTCACTCATGGGCGGCTCCCACGCTGGCCGCCCTGTGACAACCTCAGAGTCTTGCCTGTGATGAAAAAGAACCACATGACGGAGGGGATGGAGCCCAGAGGTGTGACTGGGGACCACAGGGATGGTGGGGGGCCAGAAAGGATGTTGGGGATCAGGCCCATGACTGAGGACCACAGAGATTTTAAAGAGACCAGAATGAATGTGGACATGACCGCAGATCGGAGGGAAAGACTATTGGGGTCCAGAGACAAGATCAGGGATGGGGGAGAACATTGATGATGAACAGCATATTGGAAACCAGACTCAGCCTTGGGGATCACAGTAGATATTGAAGACTAGACAGATTATTGAGGGTCATAGAGAGTAGCCGGGGAGAAGCCACGAAAACACTGAGGAGCAGACAGAGTGTTGGGGAGCAGCCACGTGATTAGGGGCGCAGGCCGAAGACGTCGTCCTCACCGCCCGCCATGCGGGGATGCGTTGCAGCTCAGGGCACGGCCACGCACACTTGGCCTGAGCCCGCTCGTGTGCTGCGTGGCTCGGGGCCAGACGTCTGAGCTCAGAAATGCAGGTCTTCGCCCAAGCCCAGCACGCGCAGCGGCCCCAGATTTCCCGGGGCCAGGGAAGGGGCTTCCCTTCGGCTCGGACCCCAGGCAACCTCCTCCCTGCCCTGCGCTTGGTCCTCCAGCTCTGGGCGGAAGGGGAACCTGCTGCAGGGGAGGCAGGTGCCAGGGCTTCTGTGGGGAGCCGGGGGGCGGTTGGGGGGGCACAAGGGGCCACAGGCTCCCTGCACCTCTGTCTGCTGCTGCCATGCACACCAGAGGCATGTCTGCTCCGCCGTTTGTGCTTCCAGGCCCCTGTCCCTGTGAATGTGCAGCCTCACCGCCGCCCAGCGCAAGGCAGCTGTACCCTGACACCCCTGTTGTCACCTGTCTGGCGGGCGTGAGCCAAGGGCCCTGCCCCCACCCATTGGCTGCGTGCCCAGGGCCAGCCCGAGGCTTCGTGACCACTTCCTACGAGATGTGTGTGTGCGTATGTGGTGGGTCGCCCCCGCCGCAGGCCACCAAGTAACAGGCAATGTGTCTGCAGTGGTCTGGCCCCGGACACGACCCCGGCACGTGACACGGCAAGGCAGTGCAGACCATCATCTCAGAAACCAGCCGGGACGGGGACACTGAGGGCAGCCTCTGGCTAGCGCTGTCCCCAGGGGCAGTGACCACAGACCGGTGATAAAGGTCCCATGCTGACCCGGGCCCTGGACATCCCCTTCCCTCTCTGCACTGCGTTCGTCCTTGGGATGGCCCAGCCACCGGCCTGGCGACCCCACGCAGGGAGTCTATGGGGTCGGCTCATGGGTGCCCACCTGCCTGAATGGCGATATTGCCTTCCTCTCCCAGGCTGAGCACCCGGGACACTGAGGGACGGAGGCTGGGGCTTTGGAAAGCTTCAGGACGCGCCCCATAAGGTGGTCGCAGGAAACCAGAGTCTGATTTCACGTGCAGGGCCCTGCGGCCGAGGCTGGACTCCCTGCCCTCAGCTCTGTGCATATTTGGGGCCGGATGAGGCCGTGAGGTGGGCTTGCCCCGGGCGTTTCTGCCGTCCACCCACTGGGCACCGGGAGGATCGTCCCCCGAGACGTGGGGACCGACAATGTGTCCAGACACGGCCAAGTGTCCTTCTGGGTGGCCACCTCATCCCCAGTTATGAATAACTGTGGGAGGTCGAGGATAGATCAATGACAGAGAGACAAAGGATAGATACAGGATCGATAGAGACACAGACAGGGTGATAGATGGTACATAGATAGATACGTGACAACTGATGGAGTGACCGACAGGTGATAGACAACAGGCAGATAGGCAGACAGAGAGATAGATGGAGGACAGAAGACAGCTGGGTGCACAGGTGACAGACACATCGATGACAAATAGAAAGACAGACGCGTGCATAGGGGGTAGCGTGCGGAGGCACAGATGGACAGACGGTAGGTAGACGGCGAGATGCATATGGAGAGACAGGCCCCAGGTGACAGAGAGAAAGAGAAACAGAGACAACAGACAGAAAGGTCCGTGTGGACGTACAGATGGACGGGTGAATGGGTGATGGATCAATGAACTGGGTTGGTGGGCAGCAGACGGCTAGCCAGCTAGGTAAGGAGATAATGGGCGGATGGATGGATGGATGGACGGATGGGCGGACGCACGGATGCACGTACAGGTGCGCAGGGACACGGACAGGTAGACACGGAGATGGATGCAAGGAGGAAGCAGACACACAGACAAAGACGACCGTGTCTCACGCTGAAGTCAGAGCCTCTCAGCCCGACGTTGGGGCTGCAGGACACTCAGATGTGGGGCGTCCTGGGCCCTGAGTGGTCGGGGTTGAGCAGTCTCCCTGGTCCGCACCCGCTCCATGGCAGGAGCACCCCCTCCAGGTGCTCACAACCCACACAAATGCATCTGGGGTGGGGTGTCCCGGCCCCCCGTGGACTGACCGTGGCCAACTTGCAGCCCGGGGACATGACATTAACAACGTCCCGTGGGCTGACCACGCAGAGCTCTGAGGACCCGGGGACATCTGTCTGTCCCGGGGAACTCCCAGCGGCGGCGATCAGAAAACCCGCCCACGTCCGCGTGCGCGACCCGGCTGCCCTGGTCCGTGGCCCTTTCCCCGACCCCGCAGGGAGTCTGCTCGGGGCTCCGTGAGGACAGGGCAGGGGCACACCCGCCGGCCCTGTGTGAGTCGAGAGGTGGGGGTGAGGACCGCAGGGTGCCCTGTAGGGCCAGGGTGTGGGCCGGGCGAGTCTGGCGGTGACGACGTGGCTGTGTGGGGTGCGGCCCGCCGTGCGTTGTACCTCCGACAGGTCGACGTCCCCCCCCACCAGTGGCGTGTGTGACCGTGGCCGCTCTGTGACCTAATGCCCTGACCTCAATTTCCTCTGCAATTGAACAGGAAAAATGGTCCTTTCCCTCGCCTTGTGGCAGCGACGCCGCGCTGATACACGCGTTCCTCCGAGTCTCAGCCTGCACAGACGGGCAAGGTGGGCACCCCTAGGGCAGGGGACGTGGAACTGTGGCCCCGCCAGTGACAACAGGGGGCTCCCCCGGGAGGCTGGGGACTCACTCCGAACTCTGGATGGGGCTCCCGCAGCCGCTCCGTGCCTCTGTTTACCTCTCTGTGTGATGGGCGCGTCATCCCTCCAGAGCCTTGCGTGTTCAGGCAGCTGCACGCGTTCGCCTCGGACACACGGGGAATTAGGAAGCCTGAGCTCCTAGCTCTTCTGCGATGATCTTCTGGTCTGAAGATTCGGGGGGTCCCCACGTTTCTCATTTCACCATGTCGGGGCTCAGGAGGCGTGCCCAGAGACAGGGTGGGGGGCCTAAGATTGCATCGTGTTGGCGAGTCAAGGTCAATGCGTTGTGCCCGTAGGACGTGCCCAGCACCCCATGCAGGGTGACCGCCCTGGTCTCCTCTGTCTGGAGTCTCCCGTCCCTGCTCCGAGGCAGCTGGTGGGCTCACCTGAGGACGCCAATCCACTGGCCTGATCGTGCGGGGAGGGCAGTACTGGGCCCACATGGCCTGTGACTCAAACGTGGAGAAAGGGGGTCCCTGGAATCATGGCCAGGATTGAGCCTCCCCTCCCCTCGACCTCACCCAGCTCCCGGGACCCCGGGTCTCTGCGGCTCTCAGCCAAGTGGCGCCGACGGTCACGCTACCTCCACATTTCACCGCCCCCGGTCACACCAGGTGCATCGTCGGGGTCTCGTTCTGCCGTGGATGGAGGGCTTTGTCACTGCGGCTCCAGGGGTGTGGCTGGAGGTGATGTGAGGGCTCCCAAGGGGACGTGGCAGGTCTCAGGACTCCCAGAGGGGGACACATTCGCCCTGCGTGTAGGGAAAAGTCAGGAGTGACGTGGGGAGTGTTGCTTCTCTGACAGGCTGTGCGTTCGTGAGGGTTCGGCCAGGAAGCAGACAGGCGGTCCCCTGGGCGTGGACCGGGCTGGACCACAGGCGCCCACATAGCGGGTGAAGCATTTTCTGGGTGGTTCTGTGAGGGTGTTTCAGGAGGAGACAACATCCAGAGCGGCGGGCTGAGGCAAAAAAATGGGCCCACCCAGTGTGGGTGCCCCCCACCCTGCCCTCCCATTGCCTGGAGGCCTGAATAGCACAAAGGACCGGCCGAGGGACCACCGGCCCTTCGGCCTGAATGTGTCTGAGCCAGGGCCTCGGTCCCCTTCTGCCCTCAGGCTGGGATGCACAGCGGCAGCTCTGCTTGCTCTGCAGGCAGCGGGTCATGGGACTCCTCAGCCTTACCATCATGTGAGCCAATCCCTGGTCACATGCCTCGCACGGCTGGGTCACTTCTGCCTGGCCTGGGGAATCCTGGACACACAGAAACCGAGGCAGGTGATTGACAGGCAGACAGACAGACAAGATGAACCTATGCACATACGTCCACAGAGACAGAGAGGGGGGGGGTTTCCCCAAAAAGCATTCACTCCCCGGCAGGCCAGCGGCCCACAGCACAGCTGTCCCTGCAGCGGGAGCCCACAGGCCCTCTGGCGACCGAGTGTCCCCTTCCTTGGGGGCCTCCATCTGTCCTCTCTCAGGTCCGTGAGCTGACTGCACGAGGCGCACCCACGGGGTGGAAGGCAGCCTGTTTCCCTCAAGGCCCACCGAGTTCCATGCTAACTGGCCTCATCCAAGCAGATGCCCTCACAGCAGCGGGCAGACTGCTGTGGGGCCCCCCGCGCGTGGACCCCGCAGGTGGTGCCAGGGTGACCGGCTACATTCCCACTCGGGTAGCAGTCCTCCTGGCTGACACCCGGGCCCGGAGCCCTGCTCACGGCTGATGTTCACGCTCACTCGCCCGACTCCCAGTGCCCATCCCGCATCCCTGAGTCTCTCTTGCGATGTCCACCCGGGGTTTCTCTGCCCAGCCCCTCACGGCTCCACGTGGCCCCTGGCTCTCCACTCAGCTGCCCCCTAAATCCTAGTCTCCGGATGAGGGGACATTCAGGGCCTCCCCGTCACCCCAGAAAAATGCAAGTGCCCAGGACACGGGAATGTTGAGGACCTGGGGGATGTGGCCAAGCCACTGGTCACCACGGCAACAAGGGAGCCCGCTGTGTCCATCTTCCTCAGGGATTGGGGAGCTCAGCTGTGCCCCACACTCATGCGATGGGCCTCCTCCTTTGCTACGTAGAGAAAAGATTTCTCCTTTCTTCTTCCAGCTGAGCGGTACAGCACCCGGCTCGTCCCAGCGGGGGCCAGGGCACGAGAGGCCGAGGCTCTCCGTGCTGGGCTCTCCTGAGCCATCTTTGCGTGCGTGGGTTTTCCTTCTCTCTGTCCCACCTCTGTGGTGACACAGCCGACCTGTGACGTTGTTCCGGCCCCAGGTGCAGAGTGTAGCGACATCACACGGGCCTGTTAACACGTGGCGACGCGTTTTTAGGGAAGAAAAGAGGATGCTTCGCTTAGTGGCCACCAGCATGGCTTTCTGTTGCCAGACCCAGAAGTGGGACACAACCACGGCACAGAAGATGCAAGGACTTTGGGGAATCCACAAATAGAAAGCCAGAAGCGTGACTGCGTGACCACGTTCCTGGCAAAGTCCTTGCCCGTCGTTGGGTGGTTTCTTTGTTGTTCTTGTTGTTGTTATTTTGTCTTGAGTGACCTAATCATACTCCGAACTTCACGGTCAGCAGCCAAGTGTCATCCCTAGTTCCGTCTCACGAGGTCCGCACCAGGAGACGCGGCACCACGTGTCACTCCTGGCCACGGAGAGCTCGAGGGGACGTGCCAGGCAGCCAGTTCACGTGGCCGCGAAGACCCCAAGGCCAACCGGAAGGCTTGTGGTGGGACGCTTGTCCCTCCATTTTTGGAAAGATAAAAATCTGCTTGGTAGCGATCCGTCCGCTGGCCTGCACCTCACCCGGGAAACGCCGCCCTTCACCACGGGGCCGGAGAGTGTACCCGAGGAAGCGGGGCGGGGAATTTCGCGTCTGCCGAGGCTCCCGCGTCTGTGGTCGTTCACAATGTGAAGCGCCCACACAGGCCGGGCGCCCGTGGGGAAGGGCGACGTCATTCACTCAGGGACAAACCAGCAGAATAACGAGGTGCCCACCGAGGGAAATAATGAGCCCACGAGTGAATGACGAAAGATGGCCAAGGGACACAAGGGACTTCGTGAAGAGCTGAATCGTCGCTTGACAAAATCCACTCGTGGACGTCCTGGTTCCCAAGACCGCAGAATATGACCTTATTTGGACACAGGGTCACTAGTTCACATGAGATCATCCTGGGTCAGTGTGTGTCCCTGATCCCGGAGCACTGGGGTCCTTATAAGAAGAGAAGATGGGGACACAGACACACCCAGAGGGACGCCCGTGTGAGGACACAGAGGACACACAGCGGTCCGCTCGCCCAGGAGAGAACCCTCAGGGGGAGCCAGCCCTGCCCACCCGTGGGTGTCAGACTCCAGCCCCCAGCACGGGCAGGAAGAGATCTCTGCTTGCACATTTTTGAGAGAATAAAGTTCAGCCGGCGGCCCTTGATCACGGCAGACGCAGGAGACATTCCCAGGCAGCCTCAGGACTGACCACCATGGGGCTTTCCGCTTCCTCTCATAATCCGCCATTTCTCAAAACCGGTGACCGTCCCTGAGGAGAGAGCGGCCCTGTGGCCCCATGAGGCAGGGCTTCTGCAGTGGGGTCTGCAGGTGGCTTTCAGGTGATGCTCAGCTCCCCAAGGCCACTTGCAGCTGGAACCTTCTCTGGGGAACATGAACAGGAAAGTCTCTGTCCTGTTAGTTGTTGACACCGGGGACCCCGCGGGACGGAGGACACAAGGAAGAGATGCACACCGTCCGCAGCCTGTGCCCTCCCCCACCCAAAATGTCCTTATCGAGGCTCTGGACCCCGCGGGCACGTGGATTTTCTCGAGGCTCAGCAAACAGACCTGGCGAGCTTGATGCAGCCTCAGGCATGCACGGCACGAGCCCCCCCTCCCCTCAGGATGCGCTCCCTGACCTCAGCGCCTTCGGCATACAACCGGTAACTGAGGAGGGAAGCCCAAAGACCCTTCTGGGGCTGGACACTTCCAAACAACCCAGGGGCCGAAGAACGGATGCTGATGAACACGGAGAAGAGCCTTTTCGTGAAAGACGTGCAGCAACGCATGGTCTCCCGTGAGGCTGACGGACAGGTCCGCACGCACTTCCGAGAACACGGAAATCAGGGCGAGTCCGCCCAGAACCGATTTTGCACTCTGCCCAGCCTCTTGGGTCCCAGGCTGTCCCCTTGTCCTCTTTGCCCAAAGATTTGGGACAGAGGGAGTCTTCCAATGGGGGTGGGCATCCAAGGCACCAAAGACTCTTCGGGGGTCTCTGTTCACACTTGCTTTTCGAGGCATCTCCGTTCAGACGCCCCTACGTGTCAGGAGCCGCTTGTCGTCATAGTGACCCATGTTTGAAAGTCCTTTATGGGTCACCCCATCCAACTCAGGACAAGGAAAGGAGTTGTTTTTCCCGTCTCCATTCTGACCCCTTTACAGGTCAAGTTCAAAGCAGTTGAACTGGGTGTTGGGCGACCATAAGGAAGCTGTGCTGCAGGAGAAATCTTACCACGGCCCATCACCCCAGGGTCCCCAACCAACAGGAACGCCCACCTCCTTAATATTCAACCCAGGTTCCCCAAACCGAGAGGCCCCGCTTCCCCTGCCTGCCGACACCTGTGCTGATGGCCGGGGGCCACCTCACAGGTGCACGGGCCGTGTGAATGCCGCGCGTTAGGACATTCACGGGAAAACCTCTTTCGGGGAGCAGCATCCAGCAGACGTCCACCCGGATGCTCAATCACTGTGTATCGAGGGCCATCGCAAATCAATTTACCTGACCCATCTGGGCCCCTCAGGACGAATGTAAGGAGGAGACACGGGTTGGCCCCCTGGGCGTGCAGGAAGGGAAGTGAAACAGGTGTCCACGTTTGAATGCACACCCCTATTTTCATTCTCCTGACGTGCCAGCGGCCGTGCCACCCCCATAAAACAATGTCAAACGTAGGTGCAGGTGACTGAGGACCCAAATCGGACAGCAAGCGGGCAGACAGACTGCAGGCTCCAGGGGACAAGGGAACAATGAGAAACCCCCTAATCCCTAAAGACAGTTGGTTCATGGCTCAGTCACACGAGGACAGGGCTCCCTCAGCCCATAGGGTTAAGCATTTACGGCTCTCAGACTTTTCACGTGGTCCCTAGCGGCTGTGAGTTTAAATAGCAATGCTCACATTGTGTCGGAAATGGTTTGCATCTCTTAAAACTTAGACTGTTAGACGTGAAACGCTTTCGGAGTACCCAGAAAAAGCCTTTTGTGCTAATTCCCCAGGGTAGCCTTAACAAAGGCCCACAAAGTACAAAGGGATGGAAAAGTACAGACATTCGCCTTCCCCCCGTCCTGGAGACTGGACGTCTGAGGTCCAGGGATCCCGGGGCCGTGTTCCTTCCACAGGCTTCAGGGAGGGTCCTTCCCGCCTCTTCTAGCTCCGGGGGCTCCCGGCGTCCCCGGGCTGGGGGCTGCGTCCCTCCTGCCTCTGCCTCCGTCTCCACGTGGCTTGTCCTCTGTGTCTGCATCTCCTCCTCTGTCTCTTCACAGGGCACTGTCACTGGACGCAGGGCCACCCTGAGCCAGGACGACCCCCTCCCAGATCCCTCATGAATCCCACAGGCAAAGTCCCTGTTTCCAGATAAGCTCCCGTCCCCAGGGTCTGAGGGTCAAACACGCACATTTTTAGGGGGGCCACCGTTCAGCCCTCCACACCCCGGAACCCGTGAGTCAGGCTGTGTGTGGGGCCCCTTTCTGTATGGTCAGCTAAGGAGCCAGACGGCCATTTGGCAAAGGGACAGCAGCTTGGGGCCGCGGGGCTGAGTGGGGGCCGCAGAGGGGTCCCTGTGAGGGAGGCCGTCAGGGTCCCCCAAGGGGGATACACAGAGGAACTGTCCCCCGCGCCCCCGAAGGGGTTATCCCGTTGTCACCAACACAGAGTTCGTGCAGGGGACAACAGGAAGACAAAATAAGGATCCAGGTAGTTAATGCGTGTGTTTTTTTGGCCTGCCGCAGCCGCCACCAAACCCGGCCGAGAAATGACTTTACTTCCAAGTACGAAAACGAAAGCCAAACCAAACCCCGGGGCCGCGGAGGCCTGAGGGCGCCCTCCCAGGAGGCTGCGCTGCCCTCTCCACGCCTGGCCCGGTGCACACACCCCCAGGCCAGGCAGCCCCACGCCCCTGCCGCGCAGGCAGGACCCGGCTCTCGGGCTGACCACAGACAGTGAGGATGGTCTTGTTCTCTGTCACACCAGGTCCGGCTCAGCCCTGTGACTCGCCGAAAGGTCAGGGCTGAAATTCCCCGCGTCCCACAGAAAGCGAGACTGCTCGGCAGCTCGGGCACTGCAGGCTGCAGCCCAGCCTGGCTCGGCCCCGGCTCACTTCCCTCCTGTGTCACCCACGGGCGTGACTGGCTGGTCCCCGCTGCTGGGCACTCTGAAAGTCCCTTGTCCTGGGAAGCCCCTGATCCCCACAAATCTGGCTGTCTAGTGGCCACGGCTGGGGGCCATCTGCATCCAAGATGAGCTCACCTGCTCAGGTGTGCCTAGGCTGATGGGTCGGGGAGGCCGGGAAGGCACACAGAACCAAGGGGGGGCCCTCACGTCATAGTGGCTGTGGGCGCGTGGGGAGGGACCCGGGCTCTGAGGGGGGCTCAGGGGGCCGAGCAGAGGGGGCGGACCCCAGGCCCACAAGCCACCTCCTGCTGATAAGGCGAGGTCACCCACAGCTTCCTGTGTGCCCGGCTGGGTGTGGACACACGGGACTGCTCCTCGACTCAGCCCTCTCCCCCAACAGCCCTTGTGTTCTCCCCCGTGTGCCCACGCCGGGCATTGATGCGCACCCTGTGGTTCCCCGGGGCCACCCGGCCACCCAGATGCGGTGCCCACCCGTCTGTCAGCTGGCCCTGGGCCAGCAAACGCCCACGTCTATGCGCGCCGGGTGTGCCAGCACCTCCACCCCCAGCCAGCCAGAACATTCCTCGGGCATCGGCGGACGGATGCCCCGCTCTCTCGCCAAGAGGCCCATTTCATGTTCTTCCGCTTTATCTTGTTTTTCCCTTTGTCGTAAGGACCCCAGTTCTGAGATGTGCCATCCTAACAAACGCCGAAGGGCTCAGTAGGGCCCCCAAAGCCAGCACATGGGGACTTCAGGGTGAGGGGTATGGGCACCAGCCCTCACTGAGAGGTGGCACCCACTCCACCCTGGGTCCCCACACCCCTCCCCAGGCCCCAGCCCCCTCTGGCTACTCTCTGTCTCCCTGAGCCTGCCTCCAGGGACTGCACACAAGCGCAGTCCCACCGTTTCCGTCCTTCTGTGTCCGGCGTCCATCACAGAGCATCGTGTTTTCAAGGCCCATCCCCGTGGCAGCCCGACTCAGAGCCTCGCCCTGTTCATGGCCACGTCACGTTCCATCCTGTGGATAAGGCCCGGTTTACTCCTCGATCTGCCTGGAGCTGCCGCGTGGCCCGGTGAGCGCAGTTCCCGGAACAGACCCAAAACGATCGGAATCAGGGCACAGAAGAGGCTCACGCACCCCATGTTTGTGGCGGCACCCACCACCCCAGCCACGGTGTGGGCACAGCCCGTGGGCAGCGAGGACCCACCGTCGGTCCCACCCGCACACGCACCCGCCCCCCCGCACATGCACCCGTCTGCCCACACAGGCAGAGGGCAAGGAGTGGGCCCACGACGTGGAAATCTGGGATCAATCCCCCTCGGTCCCACTTGTAGAGACACAGCCAAGACCCTCCCCCACCCCCTCGCCCCTGACCGGTGGCCACATTCTCATCCCGGGGACCTGGGAGGGTGGGTCTTTCGTTGGCAAAGGCGTATGGAGGTGACACAGGACGCTACAGCTGCTTGGGGCAGACCTGGCGATGGGTGGATGACGTTGTGTCCGTGGAAGTCACCAACTGGCAGGATGACCACAGGGAGGGGACTAGGGGCCTCCGCCTGGTACAGAGTCTGTGCTTTGAGGGAGGCAGAGCCAGGAAGTGTGACGTCCCCAAGGTGTGTTGGCACCGATGGGAAAGCAGAATACACAGCTCACCGAAGGGAACGACAGACCTTCGTCACCGAGGGCTGCGGCCCAGGCCAGCACTGCCCGCCAGGAACCGCTTTGACTTAGAACGTTTCTGACGTCACCGCGTCCTCTGTGGCTCCTTGACGTGTCTGAGGTTGTAAGGCCACCACAGCGCCCCGAGCTTATCGGGTGTCGTGTGGGGCGCCTTGTGGTCCACACTGGGCCCGTGGGTGGGGCTCCCCGTGCAATATCGAGGTCCTGCAGTGACAAAGGAGGAGGCGGGACAGAGCAATCGGACGGAAGGTGCCCACAGGTCCGTTTGCGGATGGAAGGAGGGGGCACTGGCCAAGGCGTGCGGCGGCTGGAGAGAGGCAGAGACACCCCGAGCCCCCCCAGGGGGCAGCGCCGTCCCACGCCGGACTCCTGAGCCATAGGGAATATGTGTGTGCGGCCTCAAGCCCCGGGGTGCTGCTCCCCGGTCAGGGCACCCAAGGACACCGGCGCCCTGGCTCCCTGCCCGCCTCAGTTTCCCCGGAGTTTGAAGTGGTTAGGCCGCACTTTCAAAGCACAGGACGGCGTCACGAGCCACCCCTGTGTCACAAATCGCTCTGCCTCCTCTGTGCGGCGTGAGTTTTTAGGGACTTAGCCCCGATGTGGCCCCTGGCCAGCGCAGCGCCCTGGGCTGGAGCATCTCCCTGTAACTCAGAGGCCGTGGCTCTGACTCCCGGTCAGAGAACACGCAACAGGCCACCTATCCCCGTGTCTCTGTCGTGGATATTTCTGTACCTCTCTCTCTCTCTCTCTGCACTGAGAAGAAAGCAGATCCGTAAAAGAAAAAATACAACGGCACCGATGCGAACACGCCCCAAGGCGAGCCCGGGCGCTAGCGCAGAGGGACCCCAGCCGTCCGAGGGGCCGGCCGTGAGCGCCGCCCGGGGCCTGCAGGGCTCCCTGAGGGCCCTGAGCTGCAGTGACACCCAGGACAGCTCAGGACAGCCACAGGGCCTCCCTCCCCTGTGTCACAGGGCCGTGCACAAGGCATCTCTCCGTGCTGTTTGCAAGTCATTTCCCCCCGAGGCTGAAGGGAAAAGCAGACGAGAGAGAGAAAGAAGCCTGGCGTTGTGTCCCGGGCTGGGCATGGACGTCAGGACGCGCGTTTGCTGCCTGGGCTTGGCTTTCTTCTAATTCTTTAAGAGTCGGAGAGTGGGCAGTGGTAGTTTGGGGGGGGCTGTCCCGGTGTGGCCAGCTCAAACAACAGACAATTGTGTCTCCCCGTCCTGCAGGCTGGAGGCCGACACCCAGGGGTGGGCAGGGCCGCCTCCTCCTGAGTCCTCTCTCCTGGGCGTGTGGGTGGCCGTCTTCCCCCTGTGTCCTCACATGGGTGTCCCTCTGTGTGTCTGTGTCCCCATCTCCTCTGCTTACAAGGACCCCAGTCCTGTGGGATCAGGGCCGCCCTGGGGCCCTCATGGCACCTTCCTCCCCTCTGGAAACGCCCATCTTGTCCCTGGTCACACAGGGTTAAGATCGAGGCCCACGAGCTCGATTTTAGTGAAGTCGCATCTGGAAGGCTCCCCGTCGTCTGTCCCCGCAGTGTCCAAAGGTGTGTCCGTCCTCGGCTCCCGCACAGGAGGGCTCCCACCGAGGAAGCACTCGGAGGCACGGCCACACAGACGCAGGACGCGGCGGCCCAGACGAACCCGCAGGAAATGATTCCTCGGTCTGTGAGGGGGAATCTTGTAGTGCTGCTTTTTTTCTGACAGCGAGGAGTTGGAAATGTGCTTGTAAAGACGTGCGTAAAATCCCCTCGGGCGGGCGGCTGTGCCCCCCCCCAACCCCCACCCCCACCCCGGGGGGCCCCCCGTGAAAAAGAGGAACCGTTTTTATCCATCGTGGCTCTGGGTTTCGTAACCTCTGCGTTTCATTAAATCTGCGGATGACAGCTTGCCGTTACAACGACGCTCTCGGTCCCTGGAGGGTTGGGGACTGTGTCAGTTACGTGCCCGGGTGGGAGACAGGCGTGGGGTGCTCCGGGGAACAGCCACAGAGTTGCACCTTCGCCTGGGCTGCCGGCAGGCTCCTCTGAAGGGGCCCCAGGGTGAGGGTCGCCACCGCCACCCCCCTCCCGGCTCGCCCAGCACCTCGGCGGTAAGTCCCGGGACCAGAGGGGGGCCCACAGGACAGCGTCCCCAGGTGAGGGGTGTGTCTCCGTCTTACAGATGCCGTTTAATTGCCGCCGGGGGGCACGGGGTGAGCTCTGTCCAGCTCAGCTCTGCTCAGCTCAGCTCATGGGCAGGGTGTGTTGCTTTAACTGAGCACCCCAAGTCCCAGCAACGAGTCTGTGGGGCACCCACAGAGAACACGGGGTCTGCCTGGGTGCCGGTGCTGGCTGGCCAAGGTGGCTGTACAAAGCTCTGAATCTTGCACATCTTAACACATTGACCAGCCGAGAGCGTGGCTTTGGAAGTTTGGCCGAGATCCATACCCCGATGGGGCCGAAGGGGGTGCGGGGTGCCTCTTGCATGCGGCGGTGAGGGGTGGGGCCCCCCAAAAACTGCCCCTTCTGGGACTCTGTCCGCCAATGTGGGTCACTGCCAGCTCCTAGTGGGTGAGTCACGAGGCCTTTGCTGGCAAGGTCTACGCCGTTGACTCACACCAGCTGAGCTCAACGTGGAAATGGCCGACTTGGGTCGTTAGGAAATTCAATGCAGCTTCAGGCATGGCTCGATCCAGGAGTTCAAGTGGTTGTCAGCTCCTGCCCTTTCTCTCTCTCATCCACAAGATTAGCTCCATCTTTGTCCGCTATCACTTCCTGCTGTTGTGCCTTGTGAAGAAGGTCACTTGCTCTGAGTGGAGGGAAAGAGGGTCCTTGACAGCTCTGGCCCCTCATTTTTGCAGAAAAAGGGAAAATCCCTGACTCACACGTCCTAAAGTTTCTGTTTGGCTCTGCCAGGGTCAGATAACCACCGCTTGGACCAGTCCCCTGTGCATAGCTGGAGGGAGCTCTGTGAGTGGCAGGCTTGGGCCACACCCACTCCTGTGTGGCTGACAGTCCCCTGGACCACACAGCTTCAAGGGGGAGGATCCAGGGCAGGGATGAGGGCTGAGCACCCGGTCCTGCTGTATGTGGCAGGTGGACGGCGGGGCCAGGCGGGGAAAGGGGGGCTGGACCCAAGCACACCCGCTCCTTCCTTCTGCTCGTGCGCCTGTGCGTTTAATCATGCGTGCAGTCTGTGCTTCCAGGTGACACTCATTCATTCATTCATTCACTCATTCACTCTGCATCCATGGGGGTGATCCTGGGTGTCATTCATTCACTCACTCACTCACTCACTCATTCATTCATTCACACATTCATTCATTCACTCTGCATCTCTGGAGATCAACCTTGGCTGTCGTCCATCCATCCATCCATCCACCCATCCACCCATCCACCCACTCACTCACTCCACACTTACCAGACGTATCTGGTGTGACCCCCATGTGTCTACTCTGCATCTATCGACACCCTCCTGTGTGTCCAGCTCTAAACTCAGGACAGCGGTGTCCTTGACCCACATCTGGCCGGAGCAGCGAGTCCTCAGCGGCAATCTTGGAGCGACGGTGGGCAGGGAGGGGAAGGCGGGACAGTGGGCCTGCAGCCCCCAGCACAGCACAGGTGCACAGAGGGAGGAGGGTGAGGGATTTGCTGGCCAGGAACACAGGAGATGTCCGGGAGCGGATCCCGCCAGCTGGACGTACAGCCGGGTACACAGCAAGTCACGGGGACGTGCTTAGCATGCTCTCTGTGCCTGAGACCGGGCTGGCAAATCCGCCCAGGCTGTGATGCGTGGGCACCAGCGTCCCCCTCGCACCTCCGCAGGGTGGACCGTGGCTGGGAGCCTCACTGGCCTCTCTGCTTCCACAGGGCACGGTCTGGGCAGGCCGAGGGGACCCTGGGTGGTCAGCCGAGCTGCTGCAGACAGCTAGCGGGGGCACCTTGCTGGGGCCCTGTGTCCCTTCTCCCCTCGGGTGTGGCTTGTCCTCGAGCCCACGGCTTACAACCCTGTGGAGCAGGTGTGGCTACCCGGCTGCTCAGGGTGAACAGTGTGAAGTGAGGGCTGGTTTCCTCTTCAGGGACAACCAGGCTCTCAAGGTGAAGGATAGCCCTGGACGTCCCCACCGGGGTCACCGGGAGGGTGAGGCCCGCAGTGGCCCGCGGCTCAGGGAGCAGGTCTGACAGGACAGAACACGGGAGTCTCGGTGATGACCGATTGTAAGGCAGGGTGTGTCCTGCGGCATTCTCCACCTCTGGTCCCAAAACGTGGGGCCTCCCTGCTGACCGCCCCTGTGCCTCGGCGTGCCAGTCCCTCTGTGCCTCAGTTTCCCTGTTTGCACGGAGGGCCTTCCGAGGACAGCACTAGGCAAAAACGCCCATCCAAGTTGGGGAGGTGCAGGACGAGGTCTCCAGGAAGACTTAGCCTGAGGTTTCCACGTCCTGTCCGGGCCCCCCTGTCAGGAAGACTAGTGGCCTCGGACAGGCAGGAAACGGGAACCATAAGAGCCCCTGGACACCTCCACTCAGGGAGTGGTGGCTTCCGGGATCACAGACTGAGAGACACAACCTCTGAGGGTGGCAGGGCAGGATCCCAGGTTCCTCCCGTTGCTCCTGACCCTCCTGAGGTGAATGACCGGCAGTGACCACAGACCAGAAGTGTGGGCAGCCAGCACTGGTGACCCAAGGGATGAGGTAGCCCCACTCCCGTTCCCATCCCGCAGCCCCTGAAAACCGCTGACCCCCTCTGTCTCCGTGGACGTGGCTGCTCGGGACGTGTCACACACACGGAATCCCCACCAGGAGACTGTGTGTGTCTGGCGTCCCTCACGGAGCACCGTGTGTCCAGGGTGTAGCCTGCGTCAGAGCCTCGCTCCTGTTCACGGCTGCGTCATATTCCACCGCATTGCTGGACCCCATTCCCTGTGCCCGTCCGTCCCTGGGTGGACGCTTGCGCTCTCCCTCTGTGGAGACTGTGGGCAATGCCGCTGTGGACTCAGGCGTGCACACCTCTGTGTGGACCCACGCTTTCTTTGCTCTCGGGGTCTGCCTGGCCGCGGAACGGCTGGGCTGGGGAAGCACCCTGTGGAATGGAGCAGCTGCTGGGTGATGTTCACGGGGCGATCTGCAAACCGTGAAGAGCGGAAGGGGAGACGGCGGCGTCTGGCCCTTGCTCAGCGTGGGCCCCACGGGTTTCCGACATCACCTGCAGCCAGGGCTGCATGCCTGGAGTGCTCGGGCCGCGTCTAGGTCCAGCTGCCTCGTACCCCAGCGCCCAGACTGGCATTGAGGGGATGAACGATCTGTGAAGATCTTTCTCCCACGAGGGGCCACACCCAGTGTGTTTATGAACCGGCTCCCCCATCTGGGGTTAAAAGTAGTCCCCAGAATTTGTGTCCACCCCAGAACTCCGGAATGGGATCGTGTGTGGAAACAGGGGCTTTGCACATGGGATCGAGTGAAGCATCGGAGAGGGGACCGTCCGGGCTCAGGGTGGGTGGCCCTGCATCCAGCATCCTCAGCAGTGACGGAAGAGCAGGCCCACAGAGGAGAAGCCCCGTGGAGACAGAAGCACAGACGGAAAAGTCTAGAGAAAGATAAGATTACATAGGCAGCTAACAGAGATGACAGACAGATGGACACGTAGATGCTACCCGGATACAGGACTGCAAAACGTATGCACATTGGCCCCAAATGCTGCTCCCGCCATCGGCTCCTTTCAATGCACATTTTGTCACCTTACTGAAGAAGGACCACATGCGAACCTTAACCCCTCCTCCCCAAGGACCCAGCCGCGCCGACTCCTTCACCCCGGGCTTGCGGGCTCAGAACCGCGAGAGAATACACTTCCGTAGTGTTAGGCCAGCAGCTGGGGGTCATTGGCTCAGCTGGCCGCAGGGAACTACGTAGAACCTCCCTCTTTCTACGCAAAAACTGGGCTCCCAGGGGGAGGGTCCAGCCTGAGGCCCTCAGCTTGCCGGGGGCTTGGACGCCGGTCTAGATAACCCAGGAACCCCGGGCTGGCCGCCACCGCGCCACCCACCGGCGTCTCTGCAGGTGCCTCGGGGCAGCTGGTGCAGCCCACGTGGAAAATGCAGGCGAATGGGCCTACGGAGGGGATTTTCCAGGCCCGTCCCCTGAGGCCCTGCCCTCTGCTTTCCCGGCGTTCGTGGGAGGACCCGGAGCTGGTCACGACCCAGCAAAACCGACATCTGACCTCACAGGACTATTGACCGGTGACTCGAGGCTGGGAGCGGACGGGGTGCCGTGGGCAGGGGACGTCTTTCCTCGTTGGGATGGCAAACGGTGCGGGGGAAGGACACCGTCGATGAGGAAGCAGTCAGGGTCGACGGGCTGGCCTTTTCCACTCGTCTGCCCTGGCTGTCTGTCCATGCCCTGTCCACCTGTTTGTGTGGGTCCGTGCATCCATCACACTTCTAACTGTGCCCATCAGGGGTCTGTCTATCCATTTACCTATCGATTTTGTACCATCTGTGTGTCCTTCCTCGGCATCCCTGTGTGCACCTGCCTGTCTGTGCATTCACGCCCAGACATCTGAGCGTATCTGTTGTCTGTCCGTCGACGGGTCGATGGACTCCCATCCTCCATCTTCTGCTTCGTATCAATGCATCGCGCGTGTGTGTGTCTGCGTACGTACCTACGGGTCTCCATTCTCTCTCTCTCTGCTTCTCTTGCTCCTTCTCCGTTTCTCTGTCTCTCCCTGCCTTTCCCCCCCACACACGCACACATCCCCACACCCCACCCTGTTCAGCCAAGCCTCCAACCCGTGAGCGCCGCTGACATTGTCTCGGTCCAGGGACGCTTGGCCCAACCTTGAACCTCCCGGGACGTGGTGGCCCCCACGGAGCCCTGGTCCCCAGGAGGCCCCCGCCCCCACGGCGGCTGCGGCGGGCTCTGCTCTTGCAGGCTGCCCTGCCATTGATTCATGCCTCCAGACGCCCCGCGGCTTCCTGCCCTGCTCAAGGAGGTTGTGTTTGCAGCTGCGGTTCAGGTGCTGGTGCCGGGCGCGCCAGCCGTGCGGGGTGTGCCCCTCGAACACGGGAAGCGGCCACGGTGCTGCAGACACACACCTGGGCTCCTCACGTTTTGCAGCATCTGGGCTCTGGCTGGGCAGGCAGCCATCCGGCGAGGGCCTGACTGTGGACAAACAGGCCGAAGGGAAGGGGACAGAGTGAGGCTTGGATCTTAGCAGGGCCCACGGATGAAACCTTACGTGCCCACAGACGGACAAGAGCATGCAAATCAGACGCCCTTGGCCGGGCACTTTGCTTGCACAAACCAGAGGCAAACGCACCCGAGGAGACAGACACCGTGCACCTGGGCTCGGCACAGAGGAGTTGCACCCTTTGATCTGAGGGTCCCGGCAAGAACACAGACGGGCCCGTCCCCGCGCCCTGCTCCTGCCCTCGCTCACCACCTGCCCCGCTCGCCGCTGCTCTGCCCTCATTTTCAAATCAGTGGAACAGCGCGGCATGCGCTCGGGGACGAGACCGGCAGAGGCTCTAGGTGTCTCGCGTCTGCAAAGACAGCCAAGGCTGAGGGCGGGGGCCGTGCCGGGGTCTGGAGTGCTCCCATGAGGCCCGAGCCGTTGTACCATGTCTGGCATCGAGTGACAAGTGACCTCGTGTGTCCCCCGCACCACAGCCCAGCATTCGGGGGTCTGGAGATCTCAGAGCTCAGCTGCTCCGGTATACGTGGGATGGTATCTCCTTGTGGTGGATGAGCAATGTCCCCAAGGACAGCGAGGCTCTGGCAGGGGTCCCTGCTTCGCCACGGGGTGGTGTCTGCCGTCTCCGGCCTCTGTCTGATACTGGGCTTTCTTTACGCTGAGTTTGACGGCGTCCTTGTGTGTTTTGGGGACCGCTCTTCGTTCCGGCGCGTCTTTGGGGATCATGTGCCCCCGGGCTGTGGCTCTGCATCTCCTTCTCGGGACGTTGTCAAGCCCAGCAGAAGCGGTTTGTGTTGAGGAAATCTGCGTCACCTCCTCCTGCGCTCAGGCGTCGGGTCTTAGGTGCCCAATCCGAGGAGTCGCCGCCATGCTGGGGGGTGGCGCTCCGGGGTCCCTGCTGTGTCGTCTTCCTCGGGGGCGTTTTGTGGGGTCTGCGGTCTGTCGTGGCTTAGTTTTCATGAAGCAGGACGGTCCGCGAGCGGATTGACTGTGTTTTGTTTTGTTTTTGCATGTGCGTGTCCCGTGTCCCTGGCTCCGCGTGCTAAAGGGAATATGTTGGCTGCATTGTCCTGCTGTGTCTTCTCTGTCCAAGATCGGCTGCTGGTTTTTATGGGCTCCCTCTTCTGTGCCATTGGCCTAGTTTTATTTTTTTGTTTTTCCCCAATATTGCTCCGCGTGGGTGACCGTGGCTTTCCACAGCCCTCTGGCTTTGTTCTCGGCCGTTCTGGGTCTTGCTGTCCCCTAGTCCTCGGCTGAGGATGTGCTCATTGGTTTTAGAGAGACAGAAAGAGCGATGTGACAGAGACACCCCCATTGGTGGCCTCCCGTGCGGGCCCTGAGTGGAATCAAACTCGCGGCCTTTGGGTGCAGGGCGGAGCCCCCAGCAGCCGAGCTGCCTGACCACTCGGCCTCTCGGGGTCCCACGAACTCTACCATTGCCTGGTTGACAGCCACGTCTTGGAAAGATGTGATGGCGTCAGCGCTGTCCCCTCCGTCTCCCACCCCAGCGACTCCGGCTTCGGGCGAGACTGTGCAGCCCCGGGTAGCAGCAGCGGGGGAACGAGGGGGGCGTCTGTCACGCAGCACTGCTTCCTGGGCGCTTGTGATGTGACGCCGTGCTCTCTCGGGTCCCTCCACGCATTTGCCACGCAGACGCCGAGACTGTAAGAGCAGGGGCGAGGGCAAGCCCTGTGTGTGCAGCAGGAGCGAGGGCAACACCCGCCGGGGCAAGCGCCAGAGGGTGAGGACCAGGGTACTCAGAAAGGACGGCGGGGGCCTTGCCTAGCGAGGGGACGGAAAACGCGCCCCTGAGAGAGGTGCGAGGCACAGAAGACTAGGTGTGGACGGGGCGACGCTGGACGGCAGAACCGGCCCCAGGCGCTGACCACTGAGATGGACAGATGTGTAGAGAAATGGATGATGGATGGACGGTGGGTGGATCAGTGGATACTGCACAGATGCACAGACGCACAGGGGGATGAGAGGACAAAGGCACGATGGGGGACGCACAGACACACAGACAACGGACAGATGGACAGATGGGTAGCTGAAGGAAGGGTGACGGTTGCATGGATGGAGCAATGGATGGAGGACAGAGAGACACATCGATGGGTGGGTGCATGGATGGATAGACAGATAGGTGAATAACGGTTGCATGGATGCACAGATGACAGACAGACAGATGAGATACAAAGAGAGAGACTCTCGTCCAAGGTCAGCATTTCCCAGCCTCACACGCCGATGTTGGGCCTCCAGGGCTCTCTGATGTGGGGCGTCCTGGGCCCTGGAGGGTGCTGAGCAGGCTCTCCAGTCCCCACCCACCAGCAGCCAGGAGCACCCCCGCCCCCAACTTGGGACACACACTTGCCCCAGATGTTGTTCAGCACCCGCTGGTGGCCGTGGCAAAGCGGCCTCGGTGAGCATCCACGTGGTTCTCCGACATCACCCGGTCTCCCAAGGACACCCAGCAGGGATGGCCCGGCTGCCCCGCCTCCCACGGTGTCCATGACAACACGCCGCAAACTGAAACGCTTCCTGGGGACAGGACCTCGTTGACCCAGCCTGAACTCAGCCCCTTGGCCCCCCACCTCAGGAAACACAGGTGGCTATTGTGGAAGGATCCGCACGGGGATCGTTCAGGAGGACTCATTGGTTTGAGTCAGGGCTGCTGTCAAGGGGGCGTCTTTTCCACCACCCACCTGAGGAAGAGCCAGCCCAAGCCAGACCGAGGGAGCCCCCCACTCAGCATCACCTGCCTTCAGACGGGGTGTCTCGGTGCTGGGTGCGAGAGACTGGGTGTTATTCACAGGAGCCAAACACCAGAAACATGTCCACCCCGCGGGAAGGGACCCACAGACAGGGGGGGCCACCCTGACCGTGGAACACAACGCAGCCGTGAACAGGAGCGAGGCTCCGAGTCAGCCTGCAGCGTGGACGGACCTTGAATGGAGGATGATCCGTGAGAGACACCCCCCCCCCCACACACACACACGGTCTCCTGGCGTGGATTCCACGTGTGTGAAACATTCCAAGCAGGGAAACCCACCAAGACGGAAAGACAGGTAGCGTTTCTCAGGGGCTGGGAGCCGGGGTGGGTCATGGGGACCGGTCCCCTTCTGGGGTGAGCAAACTTTTCTACAAATACAAGGGATGCTGAGAAACCACTGGGAGTGGGGTCGATGGCCCGGGATGGTGCACTGCAGACGGAGGTAATTTTATGGTGCGTGGATCTTAGCTGTGGCAAAACATCGATCAGTGTGGCCTGAATGGGGCGAGGCGGGGTGGGGGGACGACTGGGGTGCAGGACTGGGGGCGGGGCCGATGCAAACCTTGTGGGCTGGCGTTTCGGCCGAGGCTGCCCGTCTGCGAGGGCAGTGGTAACCACGGAGCTGCGCCCTGCACACGAACGTACATTATAGCATGTAAATCACCCCCCATAAAGCCACTCAGCAAAGCTAAGGAGAGATTGTGGGCAGATACACCGTCACCCTTGACAGGTGACAAACGGCCCCTGAGACGGGCGTGCGGCCCCCGACACGCGCTCCCACCTGCCGCCGGCGAGCCCTGGGCGCCAGCCGGTCACCTGCCGGGGCCGCCCCACGCCCCTGCCTTTGCCAAGAACCACCTCCGCGCGCCCGGCGCCCGGGGGCCACGCCGAGCAGCCCGGTTTTGTTCATTTTCATAAAATTTCCCTCCTGACGCTGGAGCCTCCTGCGGGGGCAGACCACAAATGCCCCATCTGCGCGCCGTGACCGGCCAGGCGGTGTCTTTATGAATCATCACTGCCACCCAGGCATCGGGCCGCCCCACCGAGGCCTGGACTCCAAGAAGCCACCCGTGGGTGGTCGGTCACGGACTGGACGGCCTGCCCCGCGGCGGATGACACGGATCAAAACCCGGGCTGATCGCACAGGACTCTGCCAACACCGTGGCATGGGCCTTCGATGCCACAACGTCCTTCACCCGGCCCGGCTCCGGTCCCAGGACCCTTAACAAGCCGTGGCACCCAAACTCAGCACCCTCAGGAGCTCAAAGCTCGCCGGGACCATTGCACATGCAAGGGCGGGTGGAGCCGCCCCGGCAGACCTGGAAGGAACTTTGTCCCCTCTCAGACCCCGTGGTGGGCCCATCTGTAAAGTCCCCAGCAGCCTCCTGGCGATGGCAACTGTCTCTCACGTCCGTGTGTCTGCCTGAGGCAGCGAGGGGACCCTGAGACACATACACACACGTGCCTGTTGGTGCTGAGTCCCCGGGCGTCCCAGGCGGCCCCCAGGCAGCCGGAGCGTGGCACCTGGGCCAGCGTGCACACACATAACGAAACCCCGAGGGCGGGGTGGCCGTTTTCTAACCGGGTGACAGGAAGCTCTTGGCTGAAGCTGGCAGCCTGCAGGCGTGTTCGCCGAAGGGACACAGATGTCGTCCGAGTGGGCTGACGTGTGAGTAAAATCCATTCCCGCGTCACAGATGGTGGCGTGGGTGCCCCTCCGGCACAGGCACCGAGACTTTCCTGCTGACTGAGGGTCAGGAAGCGCCCCCCTCCCCCCATGACCCCGAGACAAAAAGGCCAACACCCTGGGGAGTGGCAGCCGGGGAAACCGCCCTGGGGCACAGGGCGGCTCTGCAGTCCCTGCCATCTGCACGGGACAGTGGTGAGCCAGGACTGGCCATGGGGCTGCACTCCCCGAGGCCCGGTCTTGGGGGCCCCCAATCCTGCTCACACAGCCTCCTGACATCTGCAAAGGAAGGTGGCAGGGGCCCGCTGTGGGACCTTGGGCACCAGCCAGCATGAGGACAGGGCTCGGCACCCCAACCAGGGACCCAGCATGGCGTCCTGCGGAGGATAGTTTGGGGCGGCTCAGACGGCCTTGTGTCTGGGGTTTCCGAGTTCCCAATACAGGGGCACAAAGGGCTTCACGGCCGGATTCCTGCTGTGTGCCGGGTAAGAACACAGCAGCATCACTGCAGGGGTCTCAGGACCAGCACAGAGTCTCTGTGGCCTCAGGGACAGGGCCTGTAGACACTTGTGAGTGTTTCTGTCCCCACTGCGGGGGCCCAGGGACTCGGCCTGTGGCCATGACACCATCAGGGGTCCGGGGTCGTCCGTAGAGCAGGCGCGAGGCTCGCTGTCGGGAAAACGCCAAGACACAGAGACGCGGTGGAGGCTGCCGGTGCAGTTACTTGGGTCCTTGCACACCGCCGCTCTGTGCGGTCCCATCTGGGGACTTCGGTGTCCCCGTCTGTAGAACGGGAACGCCACGCTGCCTTCCCACCGCAGGCTGCACGGTGGGTCGGGGGTTCTGGGCTGTGCTAGCCAGCCCTGCAGCAAAACATCGCAGGCGGGGTGGCCTGAACAAGGGGCCCTGCTTTGTCACGGTCCTGGAGGCGGGACGTGCACGGTCCAGGTGTCAGTGAGGCTGGGTAGTGGTGATGACTGTCCTCCCAGATGGCCCCATACCTGCACATGGCATGCTGGGTAGATTCCCAGCTCCACGTTGCATGTAAGGGTCCCTTCAAAGTTGACCTGAAGGTGTGCCCTGCAGTCTGACACACTGTCCCCCCGCCAGGGGACTGCAATGCCAGCGTCTTCTTGGAAAGGAAGGGAACGTGCAGGCTTTGCCGTTAGGTATTTATTTGTTCTTACAATGGATGCTCAGGCTGTTTCTCCACCCCGGCCTCCCCACCGTTCAAACAGAGAGATCAGAGCCCAGGAGACTCAGGAGGCAGCTGCCCCGGACTTTGTAAACCAAGGGAAAAGGCGGTAATTACGGAACAAATGGCAGAGCACGTGCCTCTGGGCCCCTCCCCGGGAAGGCACAAGGCGTCCACCGACACAGTCCGGGTCCCTTCCTGCGGGGCTGGCCCTGGCAGATTCCATGCAGCCCTGGAGTGGAGGCGACGGGACATCCAGCCAGTCCTCGGGGGGGTTTCAGGTCCTGAGTATCTGTGCACTTGAACCTATGATAGCACATTCCCTCCAGCTGTGGTCATTGGCTTCCCTGCCCTGGAACGTCCCAGGGGGACAGGAGAGAGGGAGGGCCAGGGATGACGTCTCAAGGGCTGGCAACATGCCCCCACCCCTAATGAGCAGCTGCCAGTGGGCGCCCCAGGATTGGGGGTCCCAGGTGTAGCTGGGGTACCAGGCGCTGACCGGGCCCTGGGCACAGGAGAAGGCAGGAAGCCAGGCACAGGGTGTCGGGATAAGGAACCTCCTGGGACTGCATGCCGACACCAGGCACGTGACAGAAGCGGGCTCCCAGGAAAATCCTGGAGAAGCAAGCCTGCAACTAGACCCAGAGGTACTTGCAGGGTCCGTCCCTTGGTGAACTTGTCACTTTGGGACAATTGCCGTGCTGGCTACCTCATGGGCCCCATGTTGCTGCCACTGCGCCGTGCCTTGCAGCATGCTCCCCGGGCTTCCAAGAAGAAAGGGGTTTACCGGGTGTGCAATGCCTGGGTGGTGGGCAGTCAGAGGAAGTTCCCTGGCAGAGATGGTGACACGCCTGCTCCCTGTGAGAAGGAGGGGACAGGGAAACAGGGCCGGATGCCGGAACTGGCTGTGCCCCGGGCACTGGGCGACCGTCTTCCACCTGTGCGTTCACCACGGAGCAGGCCTCTCCCTTGTGTGCCCCTCTCACTCTCGTGCCCTTTGCCTTCCAGACCGTCCCCGAGCCCTGGCCGGGCGCCCGGCAGCATGGACATCAACATGACGGGCCCCGACAACGACACCATCCTCATGCTGAAGAACCCGGCCATCGCGGTGGTGCTCCCGGTGGTGTACTCCCTGGTGGCGCTGGTCAGCATCCCCGGCAACCTGTTCTCGCTGTGGGTGCTCTGCCGCCACATCGGGCCCAGGTCGCCGTCCGTCATCTTCATGATCAACCTGAGCGTCACGGACCTCATGCTGGCCGCCGTGCTGCCCTTCCAGATCGCGTACCACTGCAACGGGAACCACTGGGTGTTCGGGGCGCGCCTCTGCACCGCCGTCACGCTGGTCTTCTACGCCAACATGTACTCCTCCATCCTCACCATGACCTGCATCAGCGTGGACCGCTTCCTGGGCGTGGTGTACCCGCTGGCCTCCGGGCGCTGGCGGCGGCGGCGCTACGCCCTGGCCGCCTGCGTGGGCCTCTGGGCGCTGCTGCTGGGCGCCCTGTCCCCGCTGGCGCACACCGACCTCACCTACGTGGTGGAGGAGCTGGGCATCGTCACCTGCTTCGACGTCCTGCCGTACAGCATGCTGCCCAGCGTGGCCATGTGGGCCCTCTTCCTCTTCACGCTCTTCATCGTGCTGTTCCTGGTGCCGTTCCTCGTCACCGTGGCCTGCTACACAGCCACCATCCTCAAGCTGCTGCGCACCCTGGACCCCCAGGGCCGGGCGCAGCGGCGCCGGGCGGTGGGGCTGGCCGCCGTGGTGCTGCTGGCCTTCGTCACCTGCTTCGCCCCCAACAACTTCGTGCTGCTGGCGCACATGGTGGGCCGCCTGTTCCTGGGCACCAGCTACTACCACGTCTACAAGCTCACGCTCTGCCTCAGCTGCCTCAACAACTGCCTGGACCCCTTCGTCTACTACTTCGCGTCCAGGGAGTTCCAGCTGCGCCTGCGTGGCTACCTGCGCTCGGGGCCGCCGCCGCCGCCCTCCGGCGCCTCCGAGGTGCGCCGGGACAGCCTCTTCTCCGCGCGGACGCTGTCCACCAGCCCCGTCGACGGGCTGGAGGCCGCCGCTGCCCGGCCCTTCCTCCAGAGGCAGGAGAGCGTCTTCTGAGCCGGGCAACCTGCAGGCAGCTGTCGGGGGCAGCAGGGGAGGTCCGCGTTTCCCTTCCCGGTGCTGCCACGTCCGCCCGAAGCCAGGGGAAGGGTCCCCTGGCCGCCACAGAAGGCGGTGTGACTCCCGCCATCTGGACACTGCCCCTCCTCGCCCATGGACAGAGCGGCGCGGCGGACGGACACCGGGGTTTGGTTTCTGGGGACATGCTGGCAAAATGCCAGGCAGACTTGTCCCCGCTCCTGAGGATGGCAGCCCAGTCTGTCCCCTCCTGAGTGTGCGGCCACCCCCGTGGTGTCCCCATCAGCCCCTGATGTCCTCTCGGGCCACCCACCTGCCACATTGTCTGTGCCTGTCTGCTCTGAGATGCCCTCGGGACACACTGTTGCCCCAGCCTGACACATGGCACCGTGGTCACTCAGGTGCGGGGATGCGGTCAGAGCACTGTGGACAGGCCTCCCAGTGGTCTGCAAGCTCACAGTCCCTCATGCACCCAGACCCCACCAGGAACTGACCGCGGGGCCTTCAGAGCTCTGTGGGCTCCCACTGAACCTCGATATCTCACGCAGGAAGGAAGGAAGGGCCACCCACTGGTGTGAGTCAGCCCCCAATGGCTGAGGGCCTCTGGGGGCACGAGGAGGGGCTGAGGTGACCGTGTGAGGACAGTGACCATCCGAGGCTACTGTGGGCACCCCAGGACACTTTGGGTGTGGCATCCCTCAAGGGCTCCCTCTGCCCCACCGATAGCCCTGAGCCACGGAGAGACCCCTGAGGTCTGAGGCGGATTTTCCATGAGCGAACACCCACACCGACCCACGGCATTTTGGGGGGAGCAGGCACCTGGCCACATAAGCCCACAGGAGCAGCGTCGGCCGAGACCCTCGGTGCCTGCTGGCCAGCTCGGCACGGGGCTTCCTGCACAGGGATGCACTTGAACCAGCCTCGAGGCCCGAGCTGCTTTGAGAAGACGAGGGGACGTCACCCCTGGGGCGTCCAGGCTGCCAAAACCAGAGGCCCTCGGGAGCCAGGGATTTGCCCGAAACAGAAGACTTCCAGCACTTTGCGTATTGTGGGAAATGCACACGAGAGGGGAACAGCCCTGAGCCCGCGAGGCGAGGGCTGCGAGGGGCCATCGATGGCGAGATGGGGGGCCAAGAGGGCGGGATGTCAGCAGGGAAGGCGGCCTCCCTGCCCGGGGTCCAAGAGGCTGATGGACATTCTGACCCCGGCTGCCTGCCTCCACTGCTTTGGAAGGAAACAGACACAACTGTACTGGGGTGAACACTGTGCCCCCCAAAATCCGTGACCCGCTGGGACCTCAGAATGTGACCTACTGTGTGAGGACGACCCTCCTCCTATGACAGTGTCCTTAGAAGTGACAGAAGAGGAGACGCAGACCCAGAGGAGAAGCCACGTGGAGACGGAGGCAGAGACGGGAGGGATGCAGCCACCAGCCCAGGGACGCCTGGAGCCCCCGGAGCTGGAAGAGGCGGGAAGGACCCTCCCTGCAGCCTGTGGAGGGATTGGGGCTCCGGGACACCTGGGTGATCTCAGACGCCCGGGCTCCAGGACGGAGAAAAAGGGTTTTTGCTGTTTCACGCCCTGGGACCCAAGCCCTAAGTGGGACAGGATGGCCACCCTGGAGTCAGGTGCAGGCTACACAGGGCCCGTGCGGGACCGTCCGCACAGACGGCAGCTTGGAGGAGTGAGGAGGCCTGCAGGGAGGGTCCGCTTGTCACCTGCTGTGTGTAAACCGTGGACCCTGATACCCACCCTGCGGGGGCTCCAGACACCTGCTCACGTCTGCAGCTACAACCCAGCCACGGGCTGCCTTGGCCTTCTGCCCACGTGTGTCCTTTGGGGACAGAGGCTCATGCAGGTGGACAGCTCTCCTTGGGGACCTGGGAGTCAGTCTCAGGGTCCCCTCAGCCCCCTGCTGCCCGGGCCACGGATGTACCAGGCCGTGGCTCACAGCGTTTGCTGCCTCTGGGATGGCCCCTCAGGATATGCCGCCCGAGCCCATCGGCACTGAACACCCACGAGTCTGCAGGAGGCTGACAGTCACCGTGGTGTCCTTTGTGGGACAGCCTGAGATGCCCCGAAGAAAGGCCTTCGAAGAAAAGAAAAGAACAGGCTTCCACTGACGGACGGAAGCAACTCAAAAACGGCCGAGGCCCCATCCTCCACGAAGGGGACTCTCCCGAACCGAAACCCTAGAACGCTCGGCCAGCTCAGGAAGAGCCGGGCCGCCAACCCCAGAGCAGCGACACGCCAACACCTGTCCCCGAGTCCCGGGAGGGACACTCCCGCATCGGGCGCAAAAAAAAAAAAAAAACAAACAAAACCCTGTGAGAAACCTCACAGCACCTGCGTGGGACCGAACGGCTGGGTCACTGGCGATCGGCCCGCAGGCAGAGTCCAGAGGAAGCCCGTCCAGGTCAGAGCGTCTCTGGAGTGGATGTGAGCTCCCCGCGGCCCGCCCCCGGGGCTTACGCACGGAGCAATGCGAGCAGGCACAGGGCACCGTTTCCTTAGCACGGTTCCTGTTGTCAGTTTTTCCTGCAGCCTCTTGGCCAGTGCCTGTCTCTGCATCTGTCTCTGGGACGTCCGAGCACCCCCCACCCCCGACCTCACATGGGCGCCCTCACGTCACCCCCAGCGAGCCCCCTGGGACCTTCAGTGACAGCACCGTCCATCCCCAGCACAATCAGCTCACGTCTGGGCTCACGGCAGGAATCAGGGCGGACACACGGACGGACAGAGCAGGCGGCGACAACAGGGATTGATAGGTGGGCTGCTGGGGCGCTGGCTTTGTTTAAAAAACAAACAAAAACGTCCTCATCCCTTAAAGGTCTCGCGTGTTTGGAAATGCTCAAGGAGGGATGTTTAATGTCTGCTTTAAAAGAGACAGCACCCCTGGCCGGGAGGCTCATTCGGTTGGAGCACCGTCCGGCACACGGAAAGTCTGTGGGGTCCATCCTCGGTCCGGGCACCTGCCAGGGCTGCGGGTTTGATCCCCAGTCGGGGCGCACACGGGAGGCCACCGACGTTTCTCTCTCTCTCCTCCCTGCCACGAACCTGTCTTCCGTCCCACATTCTGACTCTTCCCGCCGATGACACCGACAAAGGCCGTCCGAGACATACCCAGCCTGGGGAGTGACGTCGCTGTTCCGCCAGAGCAGAGATGCGTGCTGCTTCCGAGCGCCCATGCCAAACCTCCACGCGTGGAGCCCGGCTTTGGAAGATTGTATTTCCTCATCCGTCTTTGGACATCTCTGTGATTCCCTGATGCCAAACAAAAAAAAGGTCGTCCGTGCTGTTAGAACACAGCCGTTGTGCAAATAAACGAGAGGGGAGATTCTTCCTGAAGATGACAGGTATAAGGGACCCACAGATAAATCACCCCCGAGTGGGGGACGATGGTGGGGCCTGGTGAATGGGGTACACGTAGGTTTTCACCTGGACGACCCACTTTATCTCGCTGAAACCAGGTATGCACTGCGGACGTTTCTCAAGGAGCAAAGTGAGGCAGAGGTAGGTAGGGACACCACGCCCCACCAGGGTCCCGGAGCTGCTGCGTGTCACAGCCGGGATTGGAATCTGTCCTGTCCCCACGCCTTGGGGAGCCCAGGGTGGGTGTGGAACCCGTGCCTGACTCCCTAACCTAAGGCAAACCCAGGCCCATCCACGCCTTCTCTCTCGTGTTCAGTGTCCACCCTCTGGGGCTGCTTTATGCACAGAAAGGGCCTCCTGAACCGGCACCATGGCGGACCGTCCCCCTCAGCAATCCTGAGAAGGAAGGACTCCGGGACATCACAGTAAAATGGCACAGGCATGAACTGGACCCCCAAAGGCCACTGGGAGCTGGGGGTCCTGGGACACGGTGTGCAGACAGACACGGCTTCTCACTTTCAACCACCGGGCCACACGAACACAGGATGTGAGCGTGACGGGAAGGATGCGAGGAGCATATGTGAAGTCACTGGTTTACTCGACAATCTCTCCATGAATCTAAACTGTCACCAATGAAACCACCTGTTTTTGTTATGAGATGATTATCTTCTGCGTAGAAACAGGCACCTTTGGGGTTTGCTATGGGAACTTGGAGGGAGGTGACCCCACTGATTGCTTCCTGAGGTTTGGCCAAACTGACACGTTGCTGGATTCTCAAAGGTGCTGGTCCCTGAAAACAGTTTTCAGATTGGCCTTTGAAGTGTCTCCGGCACTGTCTTCGTCCCCATGAAAACGAAGTGAAGCCATCGGTGCCCATGGAGAAAGGAGAGGGATGTGCTGAAGGTCAGTTGACAAAGAGGGGCCCCTGGACACCCTCCCTCTGGGCCACTGAGAAACACGTGCTTACACCTTATTCCTGACCTTTGCAGGGTCCTGGGGGATAACCCAGGGATGATTCAAGCAGTTTATGATGGGGCTGTCTGTACCCTCAAGTGAGTGGCACGGTGACAGTTATTACGAAATACTGCCCTGTCTGGTGTGGCTCAGTGGACTGAACCCAGGCCTACAAACCAAAGGGTCGCCGGTTCAATTCCTGGTCGGGGAACATTCCTGGGTTGCGGGCCAGGTCCCCAGTAGGGGGCGCCCGAGAGGCAACCACACACTGATGTTTCTGTCCCTGTCTGTCTTTCTCCCTCCCTTCCCCTCTCTCTGAAAATAAATAAATAAAAATCTAAAACACAAGACATACTAACGAGTGATATGAACTGATTGAGTAGTTAACGATAATTAGATATAAATGATTAAAGAGAGTGAGTGTTCCTGACATATTTGATAATAATTTGTGATGGTTATTTCCAACCTTTGAGGGAGACATAAACCTCAGCCAATTGGGAGTTAAATCCCCAAATACGTGGTTGACTCCGGTGAGGCCAAATGGGAATCAGAACCCGATTATGAGAACCTGGAGGGCGGACTGGTGCCCCTGCCTGCGGTCCCCCAAGAGGGGGTCCGTGTGGGGTCCTGGAGGTGGAGAACCTGCCTTGGAATGACAGTCTGATGTGTCTGTCTCCTGTCCCTGTGTCCTCTGTCCTTCCGTGTATTATTATTCGTCCACCTCTTTCTCATGAATATCTATCATTATGCATCCTCGTCCTGTCCGTTTACCTATTGCCCACCCATTTATCATGTACCTATACAGCGTGAATGTGTCTCCCTCTCTCTGTCGCTCACCTCTGTTTATCTGTCCAGCCCTGTCCACGTGGCTCTCAACGGGCAGTGATTCTGTCGCGAGGGCACTGGTGGCCACTCCCGAAGGCCTTTTCCCTGACCCCAGCTTGCAGGGCAGATGCTGCCATCTAGTGCACGGAAACGAGGCAGCTCCCGCCCCACTCACCGACCCCCCCCCACCTCCACCCCGACTCGACGCTGACGTCACTGTGCTGAGGTTGCGAAACCCGCCTTCGCCGGGGACGCGGTGCCCATCTATCCGTCCATCACCCAATCTTTGTCCACCTGGACACACGCTTCCTCCCGTCTGCGCGCGCCCCACGGCGCCCACAGGGATCCCCACCTCCGCGCTCCTACTGCGCCCACGGGAAGTCGGATCTCTGGGCCCCCCATTCACGGCTCACAAAGGACCCCCTGAGGTGGGGCTGCTGGAAGACCCGCAGACCCCACTGGTGCCCTGTCTCCGAGAACCTCTGCCCAGCGGGGGCGGGGCTGCATTTGAGGCGGGGCCTGGGCGGAGCTTACGAGGGGCGGGGCCTTACTCAGGGCTAGGCGGGGCAAGAGGCCAGGCTGGGATCTGGGGCGGGGCACCGGGGGAGTGTGGGCGGGGCAAGAGAAGGGGCTCGGATCTGGGGCGTGGCACCGGGGGAGTGTGGGCGGGGCAAGAGAAGGGGCTCGGATCTGGGGCGTGGCACCGGGGGAGTGTGGGCGGGGCAAGAGGCCCGGCTGGGAATCTGGGGCGTGGCAGCGGGGAGTGTGGGCGGGGCCTTGGAGCGTTCGTCGGGGGCGGAGCCGGCTGGGAGGCGGTGCGGCTCCGGCCGGAAGCAGAGCTCGCTTCCTGGCGGCGTTCTGTCCCGGGCGGGTCTCCAGTGCCTGTGCGCGGTCTCCGGGGCTGAGGACGCGTTGGTTGGCGGGTCGCTGTGCAGAGCGGACCCGGCTAGCGGCGCAGGGAGCTGGGCGCCGGCTCGTCCGCCATGGTCTTGTACCCGGTGATCCGGAAGCTGCTGAGCAAGCGCGTGGTGTTGGCCAGCGCATCCCCTCGCCGCCAGGAGATCCTCGGCAATGCCGTGGGTGACCGGGATGGGCCAGGGTCCGGTTTCAGGGGGCGAGGGGGCTGCTGATCCAGGAGCCTGGGGGCCCTGGGGCCTCGGGACCGTGGCCTGCCGACCGCAGGGGCGCCAAGTGACTCTGGCCCGGTGATGGCGGGCTCGGTGGGCAGGTGGCGGCTAGTGACCAGGAGTGAGGTCCCGGGCCCTGAGGCCGAGACCTGGAGACCTGAGCTGTAGGGCCCGGGGCTGCGGTAGGCGGGCAGCTCCTAGTCACCGGGGTCCAGGTCTGTGGGCCAGGGGAAGCCGGAACCTGTGTGATCTGGGGTCAGAGTGTTCAGGCCAGGCCTTGTGATCTGGCGACCTGTGACCTGGCTGAGGTGGCCCGGCCAGCCAGGTCAGTGTGGACAGCTGCCTCTGCCCTGGGCCTGCTGGGGAAGGGGAAGGGCCAGAGCCACGAGGGTGTGTAGGGCTGCCAAGGAGAGGGGCCGCTGACCCTCAGTGTCAGTGCCCGTGACCACCCTCCCCTGCCTGGGACTACCCTGCCTGGCCTCTGCATTTCTTGTGAGCAGTATGTTTTCAGTCGCTGGGCCCCTGTGGGGGCGGAAAACTGGCCTTTGGGCATCTTGGAGCCCTTTGATCCCGAGGATCTGTGTACCCAGCACATCAGTCAATACTATCCCCAGGCATTTAGGTGACCAGCAAGCAGAGGGGTGTTCCCTTAGGTGCCAGCTCAGGC
>VMDR010006376.1:0-45850 GCA_007922815.1 Macrotus californicus | reverse complement strand
AATATTGTTTCATTATAACGTGGACGAGATGCCGTAGGAACTTAACTCTCATTTACATCAATTAGCTGATGGTAAACTTGGCTTTGTTATATGTCATTTTACCAGAGTTCCAAGAACCTATTAACAATATTAAGTGAGGACTTACTTTATTTGAAGTAATATGGCTATAATTGTAATACTTCCTTTAAGTATCTGCATTAAGACATCACATTAGATTACTCCTAAGATTTCTTTAAAACATATACATATTAAAGGAATAGAAAGCTGTCAATTTACATTTCTTTAGTTTTTGAGTTATGAGGCAGCAATCTTACTGTGTTCATCTTTGTAACCCTGGTTCCTTACATGACGTCATATCCATAGTGGATCTTCTATAAATGTCTGTTGGATTAAAGAGTAAATGAATAACTGGGTGAGGCTTTAAGGTAAAGGGAAATTTCATAATAAGTCACTTCCCTTCCATTATGATTCAATCTGAAGTATTTTTTAGCTTTTTTAATCAAAATCAATTGATTTTCACATTTACATGCTGGTATGAAGGTAGTCCTGGGCCCGTAAATTTTTTCAACAGGAGGAATATTAGCACATGTAACATCATATTGTGGTTTGTTGGGTGTATTTATCTCTTTTATAAGATTCTTAATTCTATACTTTTTCTAGTTTTACACCCTTGATGCCTAGCATGGCATGTAACACATGATGGATTTTCAGTAAATATTCCATGAATGATTCAGAAGACTTCTGGAATTACATCCCAGTCTTCAATCACTTGACCTGGTCAAGTCACTAAACGGCTGTTGGTCAGTTTCCTCACCCATAAAATAGATGCCTTTTATCTCTCTCTGACACCTGTTAACAGACTAGAAAGAAACACTAGGCTGAAGAGTAATGTCACAGATTGAGTAACTTGTGAGGAATTTTCTCACACGAACAAATTCTTAGGAAGGAGAAGGAGGAAGGAAATAGCTTTTATCACATGACTTCAGTAATCAACTTTACAGCCATTCTGTGAGTTAGAATGTTTTTATTCCAATTTTATGAATAAGAGAAATTAGCTTCAGAGAGGTACATAATTTCCCCAGGACCCCACAGTTGGCCAATGATTGGGTCCTGATTCAAATCCAGTTCTACTGATGCTGAAGCCCACTTAGTTTCCTTTATGCACATGATTCCACCAGCTTAAATTCTGATAAGAATAGAGAATCAGCTTTTCCTGAGGGTAGAATATACTATTTTCATCTTGTACTACTCTTTTTACAATTTGAATAAAGAAAAAATATGAGAAATTCTTGCTGGGAATATTTTCCCTAATTCTATTTAATCTGCTTAGTTCCATGAAGGAAGTAGACATTAAGGACATATCAAAATAAGGGAAAGAGGCTGTGAGAGGCAAATCATAAGCAAGATGGCCCTACCAGCTGGACAACAGCATGAGAAGGACTGGTGGAAAGAACAGGAAAGTGGCAGGAGAGTCCTCATGCAGTGGAATGAGAGCAAAGACTATTTGTCTGATGAAAGAAAAAGGAGGTGGTTATGGGGACCGACATAAGAAATGAAGAGTGTGGTGGTTCCACAGAAGTCCCGTAAGGGTCTCTGCACCCCGGACACACTGTACTATACTCTGCAGCCGCCAGATTGGCCACAGACCACTGCCTTAGAATTTATATTTCTGATCTAATGTGAAACCTCTGATAGTTTTAAGGTTTATTCTTTAAAGCTTTTACTGCTTGAATTTGTTTTAATGGGTTAACTTTCAACACAACACTTTGATGTGTTATAAATTGAAAAATTCTAGGGATCTCTCTGTAAATAAGGTCACACTGCCCCCATGCAATCACAGGAGCAGTATGAGGTACATTTGTGTCTTCTCTCTATAAAAAGTCTGAAACAAACTAATGATATATATGACAGGAAAAATAAATGGGTATCTCTAATGCCCAGTTTTATTCCTGATGACTAATGTCTTCTCACAAGTTACATGTTAATTCACTATAATGAGGTAACCTTATAAACTTCTAAAATAAACATTTTTGAAGATCCCGAAGCTTGCCACGGAGTAGGTGGAAGTCACACTCACCTCCTCCTAGGATAAAACAGGAATTACAACTAAACGGGAATTACAACTAATCCCACAGGCAGGAGCTGAAATTCAGGAGGGATATCTCAGCTCCAAAGGTTCCCATTGAGTAGTGTGTGGTCTCAGTCCCAAACAAGCTCCCCAGCCCAAAGCACCAGACCCAGAAAGAGACTTCCATATAACAACTGGCTGTGGAAATCAGCAGACATTCTGCCCACCAAGGAGAGAGAGGAAATGCTAAAGACATAGGCATTCTTTTAAAGGGCCAGCACACAAATTCTCATTCCCAGCCACTCGCCCTGGGCTCTAGCTGGGCAGAGCAGACTAGAGTTGTGTGAGGAGAGGCTAGGGTTTGTGTTCTGGGCAGAGAGCTGAAGGGACACCACCGTGATCCCTGTGCTGAGTCCGTCTCCCACACCAACAACACCATCTTTCTGGAGTGGAGCACTCCTCTCTTTCTGGGTGAATGCAATAGCCCCACTCTCAAGATTCCCTGTCACACCAACCTGCTGAGCTCATGCCCTGAGGAAGATCAACTGCCTGGACCAGGTAGATTTGAGGGAAGGGATGTCAGTGACTGAGTTGTGTGACTCTAAGGCAGGGGACATCCCCCCATCCTTCTATAAGCTCCACCTTCTGGGCTCCTGGCAGCCCTACCCAGCTGAGTGTAGGCTTTCTAGAAGGTTCCAGCAGAATCTGGAACAGACTGAGTTGTGTGGCTCTAGGAAAGGGCCAATTTTTCCCTCCTATACCTGACCAGTGCAGAGCCCTCTCTTCATATGGCTAAATCTTGGTCTGTTTGAACCTGATAAACTCTGTGGGCCTTATCCTGATAACTCCCTGAGACCCAACCCCAACACAAAGGTCTGTGGGTACCTGGCAGGTGGTAGCTAAACTTGGTATTACCTGGAATTGTGCTGAGTGGCCTCAGACCCAGCAATAGCACTGAGTTTGAAGCATTAACAATCTGGTGAACACCACTGGCCTCTACCTGGTGAGTCACTGACAACCTACCTCATACATCCTCAGTACCACCAGAGGCTCTTTCAGTGACTGAGCCAAAGCATATGGAAGGTGGAGGCAGGTAGAAGTGGATCTTGGAGTGCCTTGGGTCTTTTGCTGACTTGTGTGTCCAGCTTGGTGCTGGTGGAAGCCAGCCTTGGTGCACAGCTTGGTCCTTCCCATGCACACCAAGGCCCAGAAGAGGCAGCCACAAACTATGGATCACTTTGTAACTCCAAACAGGTGGCCATAGCCAGTCACAGGTACTGCCTGACACTGACTTGCACCAGATTTTCTCCCAAGAGGCACCAGAACCAACACACCCAGTGGCTAGCTTCAGACAACATCAGAGCAGGATCCAATTAGCTTCTCAAGTGGCATATCCAGAGGAAGATCTCGGGAGGTGCCTGACTCTGCTGAAACAAATTCTACTTTGTGTGGTCAGTATTGGCTTATCAGCTTGTACACTGTGGTTGGGGTTGAACCTCATAATCAGTCAGCCTGAGGGTTGACCCCACACATGAATGTGCCAATAGTAATGAAGACTCAGTTACAACAGGAGGGTTGATAGAACCCATACAGGGAACATTTCTGGAGCAACCTGCTCAGGTGATCAAAGAGACTTTGCCACTGAGTCTCACAGGACACCTACTACGTAATGCCTGCAGACCCTTGTGTTGTGGTGGGATGTCAGGAAGCATTAGAATGAGGCCAGCAGAGTTTATCAGGCTGGCTGTACATGACTTCACGTGGCTTTTGACAAACCTCAGTGGGCACGCAGGCCAGTCTGGTCAGCAGGGTTAAGAATTCAGTTACCAACAGAAGGCCACTGGAAGACATCAGACTCACTACTTTTAAGTAGATTTTAAAGTTTGTTTGTATATAAAACTACCACTTTATACACAAATAAACATAATTTGTATTGTCAATATAAAGGCCCTGTTTAATCTAACTTGGGTAGTTTGTACACCAAATGCAAAGTATTCTGTTGACCACTGATGGTCAACAGAACCAACTCAGAATTTACCAGGTGACCAAGACAAGTAATCCAAGCATGTTATTTCTATTCTTTAATGAATTGAAGTGCCTTTTCATTAACTTTAAGCTCAATCTTCTGCACCCCTGAATATTAGCCAGTTGCTGCCACATAGGTGGGTTGTTGTGTTGTGTAGCCCAGGCTGAGAATCATGTGACAAGTGATGAAGGAGAAGGCACTGCTATCTGAAATCATTAGGCACTGAAGTGTAATCTGTGCTCACTGCTGGTAACCTGGGTGTGTGTGATGGTCTGTATCGTTTTATTTCTCAAACTGTATTTTCCCCAATTTTAGTTAGTTTGAAAGATCCTTGAAGACTCATAATAGCTGGGATCTAGGATAGGATTGTAAATTGATTTTCAAATCATCCTTGGATGAAATGACCCACCTAACAGCTTGTTTCTATTAAGTAGTAAAGCCAGGGCTGATACTGGCTTTCCAAAAATTATATTCATTCTGATTTTGTTTAGTTTGTGTGTAAATAGGTAACATGGACTTAATTCATTTATATTTACTACATGTTTCTTAAATTAGAAAATGTTTTTAACTTTATCTGTCTTTTTACTTTATATCTGTAGTTTATACTTTAAAATACTTACCCAGTCTTAACTTGCAGTTTATAATGATTGAGTATATATTGCTCAATGCATTTACTCCTAGTATTTACCTAAATCTGCGCATCACCTGGTAGGTTAGAAAAGTAGTGTTGTGTGAACTATTGACACAGATTAAATTCAAATATTAGTTTCAGAAGCAAGTATAAACTAGTAGACATATATGTGCTGTGTGTTGGTTGACCATTTTCCTGTACTATTGTCCATTTTCTTCATCATTTATTGTATAAGTGGTAGATTCATCCACTCAAAATTTCTGTAATATTAAAAAAAAGAAACAAACATAAATAGGAAGCCAAAATGGAGAGATAAAAAAAAAATGCCCCAAATGAGAGAATAGATGAAATCTCGAGAAAAAGAGCTAAATGAAATAAAGGTAAGAAATTTACCAGATATAGCGTTCAAAAAGTGATTATAAAAATGCTCAAGAAACTTAGTGAGAACTTCAACATCAAAAATTATATAGAAATTATAAAAAAGGGCCAGTCAGAAATAAAGGATACAATATCTAAAATAAAGAAACAGTAAAAGGAATGAACCGTAGGTTAGATGAAGCAGAGGACTGTTTAGCAATTTGAAAGACAAGGAAACAGGAAACACCCAAACAGAGGAGCAAAAAGGAAAAAAAAGAAAAAAATATTAGGATAGCTTCAGGGATATTTGGGATAACATGAAGCATAACAACATTCACATCATTGTGTTACTAGAAAGAGAAGAGAGACAGCAGGGATTGAGAACGTTTTCAGTGAAACTTCCCTAACCTGGTGAAGGAAAAGACACACAAGTACACAAAGTGCAGAGAGTCTCAGACAAAAATGAACCCAAAGAGGCCCACACCAAAACACATCATGATGAAAATAGCAAAATTTAAAGACAAGGAAAGAATCTTAGAAACAATGAAAGAAAGACAGTTACATCAAAGGAAACTCCCCAAAGACTGTCAGATGATGTTTCAATAGAAATATTTCAGGCCAGAAGGGACTGGCATAAAATAGTCCGTGATGAAAATCAAAGGCTTACAACTAAGACTATCCTACCCAGCAAGGCTATCATTTAAAATTGAAGGAGTAATTAAGAGCTTCCCAGACAACAAAAACCTAACGGGGTTTCTCACCATGGAAGCATTACTACAAGAAATGTTAAATGGTCTTCTTTAAAAAGAAAAAGGAGGAAAAAAAAGAGGAACATACTGATAAAGAACAAAATGGAAATAAATAAGTACAATACCTATCAATAAACACTGTAAATGTAAATGGCTTAACTGCTCTACTCAAGAGACATAGGGTAACTGAATGGATAAGAAGACAAGACCTGGAAATGTGTTCATAAAGACCAACCTCAGAACAAAAGACACACAGACTAAAAGTAAAGGAATGGAAATAACATGTTTCACGCAAATGGAAATTTCAAAAATAGCTGAGGTAGCAATTCTTATATCAGACAAAACAGACTTTAAAACAAAGGCCATAATAAGAGTCAAAAAAGGACACTAAATATGAGAAGGGACCTTAAAAAGCTCAGAATTATCTTCTGGAGGGCAGGTGCCTTGTAATACAGGCTTTCCATACTAGGTGGAGAATTCTAGGAACCCATCTGCATCATTGTACCAACTGGCATTGTTGTGAGAGGCTGCATTCAGCTTGAGTGAATTTTTTTGAATAATCTTTCAACATGTTTGTCCATTTCATGATGGGTGATTTACAAGTGCACCTGCCTACACGGTGCTGAGTGTTCAGCAATTTTTGACCAAAAGTGACATGACCCCCAAGTCCCACCCACTCTATTCAACTGATCTCACCTTGAGTGACTCCTTTTTGTTTCCCTGGATGAAAAAAGTCCTCAAAGGGAAATGATTTGCCAATGTGGAAGAAGTGAAAGAAAAAACAACAAAATCACTAAAAAGGTATCAAAACTGACAAGTTCAAAAACTGATTTTAGCAGTGGAAAAAACATCTTGATAGGTGTATTGACTCAAATAGAGAGCAGTTTGAAAGTGACTGAAGTCTAAACACGTAAAAATAAATATACTATTTTTTGTAAATAAATCATGGGGGGCTTTGGGGTCCTCCCTTGTAATGATAAAGGGAGCAACCCAACAAGAAGATATAACCCTTATAAACATGTATGCACCAAACATAGGAGCACCTAAATATACAAAGCAAATCTTGATGAACATAATGGGAGAGATCAACAGTAAGGGAGTTCAACACCCCATGGACATCAATAGATAGATCTTCCACATAGCAAATCAACATGGAAAAAGCAGCCTTAAAATGACACACTAGATCGGATAAAATTTCACTGATATCTTCAGAGCATTTTACACCAAAGCAATTCTTTTCAAGTGCACATAAAACATTTCCTAGGATTGACCACATGCCAGGGCACAAAAGGAGTCTCAATAAATTTAAGAAGATTGAAATAATATCAAGCATCTTTTCTGACCAAAGTTGTATAAAACTAGAAACCAATCACAATAAAATAACTAAAGAACACACAAACACATGGAGGCTAAATAACATGTTACTAAGCAACAAATGGGTTGAGAAGATCAAAGAAAAAAATTTAAAAATACCTTGAAACAAATGAAAATGAGACTATAACAGCCCAAAATATATGGGACCATCAAAAATAGTACTGAGAGGAAAATTGATAGCATTACAAGCCTACTGCAAGACATAAGGAAAATATCAAATAAATAATCTAAATTTACATTTAAAGGTACTAGAAAAACAACAATAAACACAGTCCAAAGTGAGTTTTAAAAAAAAGCAATAATTGAGATCAGAGCAGAACTTAAAAAAATAGTGTCTAAAATAATGCAACAAATCAAAGAAACCAAGAGCTGGTTCTTTGAAAAGATAAAAAGGATTGACAAACATTTAACCAGACTCATCAACAGAAAAACAGAAAGAACCCAAAGAAATAAAATCAGAAATGAAAGAGGAGAAGTAACAACTGATACCACAGAAACACAAAGGAGTATAAGAAAGTACTATGAACAACTGTATGCCAATAAAGCAGACAATGTGAATGAAATGGATAAATTTCTAAAAATATACAATCTTCCAAATCTGGATCAGGAAGAATCAGTAAATCTGAATGGACAGATTACAACTACTGAAACTGAAACAGTAATAAAAAGAAATCCCAGCAGACAAAAGTCCTGGATCAGATTGCTTCACAGGTAAATTTTACCAAACATTTGAAGAAGAACTAACACCTATCTTTCTCAAACAACTCCAAAAAGTTCAAGAGAAAGGAAGTCTTTCAAGCTTATTTTATGAGACCAGAATTATCCTAATTCCAAAACCAGATAAAGACAACACAAAGAATGAAAATTATAGGCCAATATGCCTGTTGAACAGAGATGCTGACACCCTCAACAAAATATTAGCAAACTGAATCAGGCCATATGTTAAAAAGATCATACACCATGATCAAGTGGTATTTACCAGGGATGCAATGTTGGTGTAATATCTGCAAATTGATAAAGGTGATACATCACACAAACAAAATGAAGGATAAAAACCATGTGATCATATCAATAGATGCAGAAACAACATATGATAAAATCTAGCACCAATTTCTCATAAAAGCTCTTAGCAAAGTGGGAATAGAGGGAACAAAGCTCAACACAATAAAGGCCACACATGACAAACCTGCAGTCCACATCATATTCAATGTGCAAAAACTAAAATCGTTTTCCTTAAGATTAGGATCAAGAAAGGGATTTCCACTTTCACCATTCTTATTTAACATAATATTGGATGTCCTAGCCACAGCAATCAAACAAGAAGAAGAAATAAAAGGCATCCAAATTGGAAATAAAGATGTAAAACTGTTATTATTTATAGATGACATGATACTATATATAAAGAGCCCTACCAAAGAGGGCTCCAAAGAGGTACTGGAGCTGATCAATGAATTTAGTAAAGTAGAAGGATACAAAATAAATATCCAGAAATCAGCTACATTTTTATACATCATTAGTGAACTATCAGAAAGGAAAACTAAGAAAACAATCCCATTTACATTTGCATTAAAAAAAAAAAACTTCTAGGAATAAATTTAACCAAGGTGTAAAAGGCCCATAGTCAGAAAATTATAAGACACTGAAGAGACTGAAAAAGATATAAATAAATGGAAGCATATATTGTGTTCATAGATAAGAAGAATTAACACAATTAAAATGTCCATATTAGCCAAAGTAATCTATAGATTCCATTCAGTTGCTATCATGATACCAATGACATATTTCACAAAACTAGAGTAAATATCCTAAAACTTTGTATGGAACCACAAGAGACCCCACATAAGCACAGCAATCTTGAGAAAGAGGAACAAAGTTGCAGGAATTATACAATATGATATCAAACTATTATACAATGCCATAGTGATCAATACATCATGATACTGGTATAAAAACAGACATATAGATCAAAAGAAGAGAATAGAGAGCCCAGAAATAAGCCCACAACTTTAAGGTCAATTATTATTTGACCAAAAAGGCAAGAACATTCAATGGAGCAAAGACAGTCTACTCGATAAATGGTGTTGGGAAAAATGGACAGATACATGCAAAAAAATAAAAACTAGACCACTTGTTATACCATCACAAGAATAAATTCAAAATGGATTAAAGACTTAAATGTAAGACTCAAAACCACAAAAATCCTAGAAGAAAACATGGGCAGTAAAATCTCGGACATATCTCATAGCAATATTTTCTCTGATGTATCTCCTCGGGCAAGGAAACAAAAGAAAAAATAAACAAATGGAACTACATCAAACTAAAATATTTTGCACAGCAAAGGAAACCATCAACAAAATGAAAAGACAACCCACTAAATGGGAAAATATATTTACCAATGATACATTTGATAAGGAGTTAACATCCAAAATGTATAAAGAAGTTATACATCTCAACACCAAAAAAAATAAATACCCAAACAATACAATTAAAAAATGGGCAAAGGACCCGAACAGACACTTTTCCAAAGGGGACATACAGATGGCCAGTAGACATATTAAAAGATGCTTAACATCACTAATCATCAGAGAAATACAATTTAAAACCACAGTGAGATCTCACCTCAAATTTGTCAGAATAGCTATCATCAATAAATCAACAAACAACAAGTGCTGGCAAGGATGTGGACAAAAGGGAACCCTCACACAATGTAGGTAGGAATGCAGCTTGGTGCAGCCGCTGTGGAAAACAGCATGGAGTTTTCAAAAATATTAAAAATGGAACTGCCTTATGACTCAGTGATTCCACTTTTGGGAATATATCTGAAGAAACCTGAAATACTAATTTAAAAGAATGTATGAATGCCTATGTTCATTGCAGTAGAACAGCCAAGATTTGGAAGCAGCCCAAGTAGATAAAAATCGGTGGTACATTTACACATGGAATACTGTTTGTCTGTAAAAAAAGAAGGAAACTTTACTTTTTCTGACAGCATGGATGGACCTGCAGAGCCTTATGCATAGTGAAACAAGCCATTCAGAGAAAGACAAGTATCATGTGATTCCACTTATATGTGAAATCCAATGAACAAAACAAACAAACAAAATTGAAACAGACTCATAGATACAGAGAACAGACAGACAGTTGTCAGAATGGAGGGGGGTTGGAGGTCTGGGTGAAAAAGGTGAAGGGATTAAGCTAAAAAAGCAAAACACAAAACTCTAATACACACAGACAGTATGGTGATCACCAGCAGGAAAGGAGGGTGTGGGAGGAAGAAGAGGGTAAAGGGGGAATAAATGGTGATGGAAGGAGAGTTTAAGTGGTGAACACACAGTACAATACACAGATGATGTAGTAAAAAATTGTATATTTGAAACCTACATAATTTTATTATCCAATTTTACCCAATAAATTCAATAAAAATTTAACAAATAAATAAATGATGGATAAAAACCTTCTAAGAATTTAATATTTAACAGAATATTAAGGTACCTAGAGATATTAGGACATGCTAAAATAAGTTCTTAGTTTCTCGGAATTCACAATAAAAAGAAAAAAGTTTCTCCAAATGAAAGTTTGAAAAATCTAAATTTGTTGAGAAGAAATGAAGAGGAGAACCTTCCATAAAGTGTACATGTGCAAGGAGCCTGGGAGCTGACAATGAGCTAACCAACATCAGTAAATGGTTGGCTCAGCCTGTGATAAGCCAAATTAAGTTGGGGAATTTTTCTTTACACTTTAGAAAAGAACACTCATCATCAAGATCTTTGTTTCTAACACTATTCTCCAACAAAAGGAAGTAGGATTACATGGAGGAATTGGTCATTATAAGATCCATTTTTCCCTTTTGTATTATGTATCATGAACATCATTCCACACATTCCCTTTAATGACTGATTGTACAGCATGCTATAGATGGGTATACTCCAATATATTTAGTCATTCTTCCTTTGATGTGTCTTGGTACAGGCCTCTTTGGGTTCAACTGGTTTGGGAACTCTCTGTCCTTCCTGAATGTGTGCCTTTTTTATTCAACAGGTTAGGGAAGTTTTTAGTCATTATTTCTTCAAATTGGTACTTGATCCCTTGTTCTCTCCTCTCCTTTTGGTACTCCCATGATGTGGATCTTGTTGAGTTTCATGTTGTTCGAAATGTTCCTTAAGCTATCCCCATTTTTTAAAATTCTTTTTTCTTTTTGCTGCTCTGATTGGGTGTTTATATTACCTTGTCTTACAAGTCACTGATCCAAGCCTCTGCTTCATCCAACACACTGCTCACTCCTTCTTGAGTACTTTCATTTCTTATATTATATCCTTCATTTCTAACTGGTTTATTTTTATGGTTTCTATGTCCTTTTTTATTCTTGCTATCTCTTTGTTGAAGTTCTCACTAAGTTCCCTGAGCATCCTTATAACCATTTTATTGAACTCTATATCTGGTAATTTGCTGGTCTCCATTTCATTTAGCTCTTTTTCTTTCTCTTTTTTTATTTTGGACATGTTTCTTTGTGTCCCCATTTTAGCTGCCTGTTTGTGTTTGTTTCTATGTATTAGGTAGACCTGCTATGTCTCCTAATCTTGGTAAGGTGGCTTTATGTAGAAGGTGTCTTGGACCTAGTAGTGAAGACTCCTTGATTACCTGAACTGAGTGCTCCTGAAATGTTCCTTGTGGGGGTTATGTGAACCCTCCTGTTGTAATTGAGTCTTGATTGCTATTTGCCCATTGTGCATGGGGTCAACTCTCAGTCTGTCTGACTGTTAGGATCAACCCCAACCACAACGTGTGAACTTCTGTGTGGGTGTTGACCACACAGAGCAGAATTCTCCTCAGCAGGTTCTGGTGTCTGCCAAGATCTCCCTCTGGATATGCCATGAGGCCCAAGTCATCTCAAGATCCACCTTCCCCTGTTGACTCCCTGTTAGTCTCAGACACTGAAAGATCCTCTGGCAGTATTGGAGTTGCATGAGAAAGTTTCTCAATGACTTAGCAGGTAGGGGCAAGTGGTGTTCACCAGATTGATACAAGTTCAGGCTTGGTACCAGTGCTAAGTCTGAGGCCACTCAGCAAACATTCTAGGGTATACCAAGTCTAGCTGCCATTGCCACCTGCAGGTGCCTGCAGACCCTTGTGTTGGTGTGGGATCTCAGGGAGAGTTAGGGTGAGGCCAGCAGACTTTATCAGGCCCAAACAGACCAAGATTTGGCCATGTGAAGGGAAGGCTCTGCATTGGTCTGGCTTGCAAGGGAATAATGTCCCCATCCTAGAGCCACAGAACACAGTCTGCCGCAGTCGTGCTCAGTGAGGTGTCTGCTGGGAGTTGGGATGGTGGGGTTAGTGAATCTTCCAAGTAGGAGGCACTGGTCCAGCTTTGGGGGAGGTGTGAGGAGTGGCCCCAGCTCCACATCCACACAACATAGGCTTATCTGGATTCTGCCTGACCTCCTGTTCTGAGAGGGGCCACTAGGAGTTCAGAGAGTGGAGTTACTGGGAGCCTGGAGTATGGGGCTATCAGATCTCAGGTTCACAGGAAAGTGAGGGGAATGGCCCCAGAGCCACACAACTCAGTCACTGGTGCCCTCTCAGTTTGCCCAGACTTCTGCTCTTTGACCTAGACAGCTGACTTCTCAGCAGGGCATGAGCTCCACAGAGTAGGATGACAGGAGTTGGGAGGATGGGGCTCTTGCATTCCTCCAGGCTGATTCCATAAGGACGGAAGTGCCCCACCCAAGAAAGATGGTGTCTGCAGTGTGGGAGAGTGACTCAGCACAGGGATCCTGGTGGCTGACCTTTCAGCTCTCTCCCCAGATCCACAAATCCCAGACTCTCCTTATGCAACTCTAGTTCTCTCCACCCTCCCTCCACTAGAGTCCAAGGTAAGTGGCGGCAAACAAGATTTTGTGTGTTGGCCCTTTAAGAGGGTGCCTGTGTCTTTAGCACAGCAATTTTCAACCAGTGTGCTGCAAAAGGCTCAATGGTGGTTCGCAAGAATTTTTAAAACATGCAATGCCTATTTGGTCAGGGCACTGATTTCTTTTTCCCTTAGATTAGCAAATTAAAAAAAAAAAAATGATAGCAGCCAATACAACAATAGTAGTCTGGTATAAGTAAATAAAAATTCTACCTATTTTTGTCAGATCAGCAAAATATATATTTTTTACATGCTGCAGAATTTTAGTAATTAGTTTATGTGTGCCATGAGATTAAAAAAACGCTGAAAATCGCTGCTCTAGCAGACTATCGTTTCTCCCTGATGGACAGAATCCTGGCTGATTTTCACAGTTTGATGTTATGTAGGCACCTCTCCTTAGCTCTGGTGCTCTGAGCTGGGGAGCCTGGTGTGGGGTCGAGACCCCACACTCCTGAGGGGGAACCTTTGCGGCTGAGATATCCCTTCAAGCGCTCAGCTGCCGCTCATGGGAATACGGCCAGCTCTTTTCACAAAGGAAGATCTTGATGAATCCTGATAAGCCAGATAATTCTCTGCACCCTAAATGATCTACTTGATGATATAAAAATGGCAAACTGGAAAACTATACATAAACATGTATATACCTATGAGAGACTGTCTAGCTGTTTACAAAACTGATTTCTTTTTCTGGAGGGACACACATTCCCTTCCCATTATAGTTTTACAGCTTTGTAATTGAGGTACCATTGAGGTAAAATAAACCACACTTATTTAAATTGTACAATTTGATGAGTCTTAGCATATGTATAAAATCCATGAAACCATCACCATAATCGAGGTAAAAAACATATTCACCCAAAGGTTTCTTGGTTCCTTTTTGTAATCTACTCCTCACTTTTCACTCTGCCCTTCTGGGCTTATATGTGCATCACATTTCTCAATCTTCCTGTAGGGTATGGATAAGTACCTAGGTGCTTATCAGAGGGATGTGGGTGAAACTGAGAGCATTCCTCCAGGCCTGACCTCCTACCTATGTATGAGTCATTCTCTCCTCCCCTATGTCCTGGCTGGATGTTGACAGCCAAGGTAACCTACAATGCTACTACCTTTGCAGATGGCAGAGCCCTCATTAGCCTAGGTCTCTGAATGCTTACATGGAGCAGAGTACCCCATTTCATTGCCAATAAGCCACAATTATGTTAAACCATATATCTGGGTGTTAGTTGCAGCAAGTAGTATTACCTTAGCTAATATAATAATAACCAAAGAGTTCTTACAAATTGGTAAGAAGTGATCAAAGAACCCGATGGAAAAATGTTAAGAAAAGTTGGTTTATAGAAGAGCAACTACAAATTATAAACATATGGAAAAATGTTTATATGTTAGTAAGAAAGGAAATTCAAATTAAAGTAACTATTAGGCTAGCAACTATTAAAGAAATTAATAATACTTATTGGCAGTAAAAAAGTAGAAAAAATACTCAAAAACTTGTGGTAAAAGTGTGAATTGTTGGAGACTATTTGGAAAAATAATCTGGCAACATAGATTAAAGTAACAAATACAATTATTCTTTGCTTGAGTAGTTCCACTCCTGGGAACCTATGCCAGGTAATAAAGGTGATACAGGGATATCTTTGTAAGAGGATGTAAATTGTGTGTATGACAAAGACAAGAACACTTGAAACATAAGGAAAAACTATCAGTAAAGGAATCATTGAATAAATGATAAAATATTTATTCAATGCAAAGTTATATTGCAAATTTAAAAATACAGATCAGTGCTAAATCAGATAACATGTGGGATTTCCATGAGGATTTATTGAGTAAGAAAACAAAAATACAGGACTTCTAGTCAAGGTGTAGGCATAGGTAAACATGCCTCACCTCCTCACACAACTACAGCAAAAATTACAACTAGACTACAAAACAAATATCACCCAGAATTGTTAGAAAGTTGAGTAGTATGGGAGCCTGACAATTAAGGAGTTAAAGACGCCACATTCATCAAATCATTTTTTTAAAAAAATTAAAGGGAACTTCCCTAATTTGGTGAAGGAAACAGACATACAAGTCTAGGAAGCACAGAGTCCCAAATAAGATGAACCCAGACAGGACCACCCCAAGACACTCATAATTATATAAGTGCTAAAGGTTAAAGATAAAGAGAGAATCTTAAAAGCAGCAAGAGAAAAGCAGATAGTTATCTACAAAGAATTTCCCATGAGTGTTGATTGATTTCTCAAAAGAAACCTTATAGGCAAGAAGGGGCTGGAAAGAAATATTCAAAGTAATGAAAGGCAAAAACCTATAACCTAGATTATTCTGTCCAGCAAAGCTATCATTAGATTTGAAGGGCAGATAAAGTGTTACCCAGATGTGGTAAAACTAAAGTAATTCATCATCACCAAGCCATTATTATATGAAATGCTGACTGGACTTATTTAAGAAAAAGAAGATCAAAACTATGAACATTAAAATGGCAAGCATTCACAACTATCAATAATTGAATTTAAATAACAAACTAAGCAAACAAGCAGAACAGAAACAAACCCATAGATACGGAGATCATTTGGAGAGTTAACAGCTGGGAGGAGGAAGGGGAAGAATTTGGGAAAAGGCAGGGATTAAGAAGTAAAAATTGGTAGGTCCAAAACAGACAGGAGATGTACATGAAATGGAGAAGCCAAAGAACTTATATGCATGACCCATTGACATGAACTAAGAGGGGAGGGGATTGTGGGAGGGAATAGGGGTACCTGGTGGAGGGGGGCAAAGGGGAAACATTGGGACAACTATAATAGCATAATTAATAAAGGATATTTAAAAAAAGAAAAGGAAAATACGGAAAAGTATAAATAACAAATGTATTTTTATTAAACAATTATCAACATCTCCCGGTACATGTACATGTGTATGCAAATATGTGATCATTACATATGTGTGTAAAACTAACTGGGCATGGAAAACTATCTAAAGGTAACATAAGACATTAAAATATGTATCATCTAGTATAGTGGAAAGAGAGGTATAAACAGCCTGAATAATTGCTCTCCCCAAATACACATGTCCTAATCCTCAGACATGTGACTATCACCATACATGGCAAAAAGTACAGTACTTTGCAGACATGATTAAAACAAGGGTATCAAGGTAAGGAGATTATCCTGAATTATCCAGGTGGGCCTGATGCTACCACAGAGGTGCTAATAAGAGGGGGGCAGGTGATCAGAGAGACTGAAGAGGAGAAGGCAGTGTGATGAAGAAAGCGGACAAGGGAGTGATGCAGCCAGAAGCCAAGGTATGCCAACAGCCAGCAAAAGCTCAACAAGCAAGAAACAGATTTTTCTCTAGAACCTCTACCGGGATTCACCCTGCCTACACCTTGATTTTTAGCCTTGTAAAACTCATTTTGAACTTCTAGCCTCCATAATTATAAGAGAAAACATTTCTATTTTAAGCCACTACATTTGTTATCAACTATAGAAAATTAATACAGAGGTGACGTTGGCAGAGGGGTGTTAAGCAAAAATCTAAGATGACTCCCTTATACAGTTTGCTCCCCTTGAGTGTGGGTAAAACCTGTGAAGATAATGGGATATCACTCCTGTGAATATGTTATGAGAGGGACCCAAATAAACCAGAATTATTTTCTGGAGGGTGGGCCCCTTGTAGTACAGGGTTCTTCCATTAGGTGAGTGTTCTAAGAACCCTTCTGTATCAGTGTACCAGCTGGCATTGTCGTGAGAGGCTGCATTTAGCTTCAGTGAATTTTTTTTGAAGACTCTTTCAATGTTTTGCTAGTGTTGGGTAATTTACCAGCACACCCACCCACACCTCGCTGAGTGTTCAGCAGTTTTTTACCAAAAATGGCATGACCTCCATGCTCCACCCTCCCTATTCACCTGATCTCTCCCCAGGTGACTTTTTTTTTGTTTCCCTGGATGAAAAAATTCCTCAAAGTGAAACATTTTGCCAATGTGGAAGAAGTGAAACAAAAAACAACAGAAATACTAAAAGGCATTGAAATCGATGAGTTCAAAAACTGTTTTTGAGCAGTGGAAAAACATCTTGATAGGTGTATTACATCAAATGGAGAGTACTTTGAAGGTGACTGATGTTTAAACATATAAGAATAAATGCACAATTTTTTATAAATTAATTCCTGTTTTGGGGGTCCCTTTCTTGATTATGGAAAAGGTGAGGACATTTTTGAAGATGTAATTAGGTTTGACTTTGAGTTCATCAAAAAGATTATCCTTGTTGAGTCTGACTTAATCAAGTGAACTCTTTAAAGATGAGTTACACCTTCCCTGAGATTAGGGCATCGAAGCAACAGAGACTCTCTCCTACTGGCTGTGTAACCATGAGTTCTACAGTCCAGGGCATGAACTCTGCCAACAGCCACATAAGACTGTAGCCCTCACACAGACTCCTGATTTCAGCCTGTGAGAGCCTGAGCAGCACTCCAGCCCAGCTCCAGGCCCAGACTCCTGACCCAAGGAAACTGGGAGATAACAAATGAGTGTTGTTTTCAGCACCTGAGCTTGTGGTAATTTCCTACAAAATAAAAAAAATTAATACAAAGGGTGAAAAGAGAGAAGAAAGGAAAGATCAAAAGGAAGAAATCACTGCACTAAAAAAAATAATGTTGATCATATTTATAATCATGTAAGACTGTATAGATGTATATAAAGTAAAATATGAATATTTTAAAAGTGAAAAATAAACCTGACACACATTTTGAATTTTTAAAGACAATTGTAGACTGAATTTAGAAGAATTTAGGGGAGTTGTGTGTGAGAAAGACAAGGGTGGAGGTATGTGTGCTGCTATGAGATGAGATCTGAGAGAGACAGTGGGGAAAGGATTTTAAGTGGTATAGCTGTGTGTCATAACAGGAATTCCCTTTGGTGCACATTTGGGAGGTTTCTGTTGAGACTTTCATTGCAGTCAATGATTTGGGGGTACCACTTTTTATTTTGGATATGAGATAGTACTAAGGCTGTCTGTCCAGAAGGTGGCTCCTCCTTCTACAGATTATACTTCCTGAAACTCCTTATGGCTCCCCATACCCCCTCCGCCCCCCCCAATAAAAGTCCCAGACTTCCAAGGCTCTTATCTTTGGCCCAACCAGTTTGTGTACAGAACTTTAGCTCTTTCCATTTAAATCACAAAGTCACGTTACTGCCCTTCAGAGATGTTGCAACGATAAATATTTAGTACATATATGGAGCCATCCTATGTGGGTTTATCAGTAGAATAGATTCTTATGGGTGAAACTACTGGGTGAAAAAATACACACATTAAAGTTTGATTGAGTCTTCATACTTTCAAATTTGGTCTCCATAGAAGGCCTGTACCAATCTATGGTCTTTCCACAAAGGGTATGAGAGAGCCCATTTTCCCATACCTTGCTGTAATATTATAAATATTTATAACACCATTTATCAGAAATCTTTTTAAGTTATGCCTATCAGGCAAAAATGGAAGGAGCATATTTTTCTGATATGCATCAGCCACTTGTATTATTTCTCTGATTGCTCGTTCATAAACGTCCTGCCTGAAATGATTGTTGCCAAATGAAAGGCAAACTGTCTTCCGTGGGACGTGGTGAGAGGAAATCTACCCCTCCTGCAGGACCGCCGTGGAGCAGCACACTCGCTGAGGACTGAGTACCGCCCCATCAGACTCCTCTCTTACTCTCAAAAGCTGCTGTGAGAAAACAGTCTGGTGAGTAAAACAGTAAAAATATTCCTGCCTACTAAGGTATGTGATACAACACAAATGATTCACTAAAATCACTGTAAAAATAGCTCTCATTTAAGTATATAAAAGTCAGCAGGGAAATTTTTTTTAGGATTTGCTACAATAAGCTACACTGACTAATGTCTTCTCTCTTACAAGGTTCTAAAGCATTTCCAAATTTATCTTATTCACCTGCCTCACTCTGCCAACTTTCAAAGGAGCTGGATCTACATTGTTGAAACTCCATTGGATAATATTTAATAATCCTTTTCTTAAATATGCCTGGCTGAGCCAACAATAATAGCTCACGTCATTCATTCCTTCTTCCATTAAAAAAAACTTTAGTATGGATTACACATTAGGCATCCTGAAAGACTGCGGATATCATGATGAACTGACATATATGCTGTCTTCATGGATTTATAGTATAGTGGGAGAAGTCAATTCAATAAAAGACCATTATTGTACAGTGCAATGATTGAGGAAGTTCAGCTTATTGGAGCTAGCTGGTTTAGGGTGGGCATGGGGAAGGGCCCTCCAGTCAGAGGAAACCACATGTCTTTTATCAAATAACTGTCATCACGATCGTAGGGTATTACCTAAGCATGCATGATGTTACTTAGGCATGGGATCAGCAACCAAGTCTTGCAGAAGTTTTAAGAACCTTGATACAAAATCTCAGGATCGTATTCAAGGTTCCTATTCCATTAGAGTCTCTGCCTCTCCTGGCCAGGGAAGAATTTCACTAGGGTTGCTGGAAACTGTTGCCTGCTCTACAATCATTTATCTGACACATGTGAGGCTAAATGCTGGGCATTGTGAACACCTAGCTGAATAAGATACCATTGCTAGGCTCAAGGGCCTCATGGGGATGGGGAAGGAGACAGACAAATAAATAACTGTTACTATAACTCAGCATGATAAGTGCTGTGGAAGAGAAAGTATGTACCTTATGAGGTGAGAATAAAAAATGGGAATGAACTCACTTCACTAGGGAGTTGGGGAAGGACTCACAGATCTTGATGAGTAGATATCTACCAGGAAGTCAAACTGGGAAACTTTATTTATTTATTTTTAACAGAAAGAACACACTGGCTAAAAAGAAAAAAGATGTATGAGGGAAACATTAAGAATGTGGCTGTGGCCCGAGAGTAGGATGGATACACCATGGGTGGGGCAGAGCCCTGGTAATCAAACAATGAGGAGCACACAGACAAAAACTGTACAAAGTTATTACCAGTGTCTTAGTGAGAATCAACCAGAGACAAATAAAACAACCCATTACATATCCCCTTCATGTTTACCTGAATGTAACTATGTGTAAAAAACTTAAGAGAGCTCTCATCTCCGAGTGTGAATTCAGTCACCATCTCCTGCCATCTTCATAAATTCCCAAGTTAAATAATCCCTCTGGATGTGGTTTTGTGGGTAGATGTCTGGACTGAGCAGACAGTCAAGAGTTCAATGTCCAGAGTGGACAAAGGTAGATGCAAGCCCCCTTTCAGGCTGCTGTCTGGATGTGTTACCTGCCATAGCAGCTTAAATTGTTTGGATTTTATTCTATAAACCAGAAATTCCTAATCTCTGTGCAGTGAATGGGCTACACAGATCCTCTCAGACCTAAAGTAAGCAGGCAGCATCTACAACAGTCATAGTCTTGGGCTCATTGCCTTTGGCCACAAACAAACTCTTGCATTTAGCCAAACGGGAACCTAAAAATATTACGTTTCCTGTGTGTTGATAGGTGAAGAGATCAGGAAGAAGTCTTGCAATGGAGAGCTGTAGTGGGCTCTAGTCATTGTCCCTCTATCACCCAGAAACATGGACACCTCCAAATCAAAGCTTTGAGTGCCTCTGTGGATGTACCAAGGAAATATGTCTGTAGAAAAGAAGACCTCGAATTGGGATAATGAAGGTGGATTGGCAGGGAAGATTTAGAGCAGAGAAGTGAAGTCATCATTAAATTACCCTTTGAGATGCAATTACACAAATGATATGAATAGCTGCCATCCATCTCTTCTTAGAAATGAAATGGAACTGAGTTTAAACTGCAGCCTGAGGACTCAGCGTTAGATAAAAGAATGCAACAGGACCACTACCATGCTCCCAAGGCGCTTGTGTTTATTGCACGACGAGAGGTTTACTTGTGTAACTATCATAGTCTACCTCGATTTGGAGTCATCTGTGTATTTGTCTGCCATGCTCATCATTTTTTATCCACAGTACAGTGCCTCGTACAGAGTGGGCTGTCGATAAATGTCACATTGATTTAACTTGTTAAGTGATGGTGAGCAGGAGAGACAGACTGATGCTCTCTGAAATCTGTTAAATGCAGAACAGGTTTTCTCACTTGGAGTGTCTTAGGAGTCAGGGATCATGGAGCCCCGATGTGTGTTTCTGTTACTCCTTTTTGTTCCTACTTCCCTATCTCCCAAATTCTGAACTGAGAAACTCGTACTCCCTTCCATGGAGGTTGTTGACTTATTGCATTTTCAAGAGTGAAATGTTATTGGTTATGGACCTTTGGAGCTTAAGTCTATGAGACGTCCTTTAGTATAAACACGCTTTATGGTTGAAGATTCGCCATTCTGTTTGCTACGTGTTATGAATTCATTATGCGGTTCCTGCCCGTTCGGTTGCAAGTTTTTAGCACCCCTGCACTGTCATCATCTGGCCCCCTCCTGACGTATCCTGACTGCACTGGACAAAGAACCAATTAGTGTATCATTTTTTTTTCTTCTCTGTGAACTTTACTGAATTGGGAGAGGAAGAGTGAATAAAAGGAAAACATTGTCTTTATATGTATCTGATTTTAAACAATCTCATAACTTTACTAAGACTTCTTTAAAAATGAATCATTGGCAGTGAATAAAACACTAATCTGCGTATAATGTCACGAGTCTTAAAAATCCACTATATTTGTCAGGGTCCTGGCAAGGAAAAGATGACCCATTAAATTACCTCAGGAGTGACTGAAAGTTTAATTAAAGGATTATTTTACAAAGATGGGCCAGAGTTAAGAGAATCAACAAGAAATGGCCAAGCACCCAGAGATAAGCCCCACTAAAAATATGTTACTATTCCTAGAACTGGAAGAACAAAGTGATGGACCTGGTAAGAGCTGAGCCCTGGTAGAGGGGCTGCCTGGCAGGAGCTGTGGTTTTAAATAGAGGAATACATATGCCAAAGCAAAGCCTGGCAGGAAATAAATAACCCATCGGATCTCCTGAGGGTGGCTCCCATTGGCCAAAACCAACTGGAGGTCTCCAGAGAGCTGTCTCTGAGGATACAAAATGCGTGTGTGTGTCAGGGGTGGGGGGGGAGGGTGAAGAATATTTTTGGAATATGCAGCCACTGACTGTAACAGCAGGAACAAATGGAAATCCCTCGTTAGAATGATTCATCAAGAGTTCCTTTACGAGACATTTATTTCCAAAAGTGTGGGCAGGACACGGGAGCCACGAAGGATAGTGTGATAACACGGAGCTGGTAGCAGTGAGGCTGCTACCACCTTAGGAGTTTTTGGTACAAAGTCCAATACGTGAGGTCCTCTCCCCCTACCCTGCCCCCACACGCACAACACCAAGCAATTCTCAGATACTAGCTGGGTGTCCTACAATTTTGCTCAATTCTGACACTCCACTCAGAGGTCACACCAGATCCCACAGGGCTCAGTCCCACAACAATGTCCCTCACTTTAGATGCCAGTCCCAAGTCGGGGGTGTTACCTGTGTTCCTGACTGACTACATATAAATCAGAGGTTCCCGAGACCCATTCTTTGGTTTGATTAACTTGTTGGAGTGGCTCACAGAACTCAGATTACCAGTTTCTTACAAAGGTCATTAAAGGATACAAATCAACAGCTAGATGAAGAGACACATAGGATGAGGTCCTGAACAAAAGAGCTTCTGTTCCCATGGAGTTTGGGGTCTGGCACCACAGCATGCAGAAGTGTTCTGGTTCCCTGACCTAGAAGCTCTCTGGATCCCCTTTTTTGGGTTTTAATGGAGGCTTCATTACACAGACGTTGTTTGATTAAATTATTGGCCATTGGTGATGAAACTTAATCTCCAGCCCCTCTCCCCTTCCAGGAGGTCAGGAGGTTGGAACTGATGTTTCAACCCTCCAATTACTTGGTTGGTTTCCCTGGCAACTAGCCCCATTCTTATACTATCTAGGGTGTCTAACCTTTTGGTGTCTCTGGGCCACATTGGAAGATTTGTCTTGAGCCACACATTAAAAACATCACGACATGTAATCACAAAAAAATCTCATAATGTTTTAAGTAAATTTATGATTTTGTGTTGGGCCACATTCATAGCCATCCTGGGCCACATGTGGCCCATGGGCTACAGCTGGACACCCCTGATGGGCTTTCCAATTGGCAAGTCACTTCATTAACATAACAAAATATGCCCTTATTTTTCTCAACAATTAGGGAATTCCAAGGGTTTTAGGCATTCTATACCAGGGACAAAGGAAGATTAAACATATATTTCTTATTATAAATCACAGTATCTCACCACCTAGTCCCAAAGAGACCAGGAGAGAGGGCTGATATCAGAACCCAGAAGGAGCATGTATAGAGGAGGCTGCCTAGAGAGGAAGAGTGAGCTTTGGTATGGAAACACAACCAGCCTAAGGGAGGGTCAGAGGAGTAAGTGCCCTGACCTCCCCCTCATTCCACCTTCCAGACTCCCACTAGGGCTTCCTATTGGCCAAAATGAACTGGAGCCAAGGCAAGGAGGGAGTTCTGGTAAAGTGTCCCTGTAGCTCAGCCTCCAGACTGAGAGCAGGGTGGAGAGTCTAGAGAAGCAAACCAAAGATGTCTGGCAGACCTGCTTCTAAGTTCCTTCCCTCCTTCCTTCCCTTCCTTCCCTCCTCCCTCCCTTCCTTCCCTCCTTCCCTCCTTCCCTTCCTTCCCTTCCTTCCCTTCCTTCCCTCCTTCCCCCTTCCCTCCTCCCTCCCTTCCTTCCCTCCTTCCCTTCCCTTCCTTCCTTCCCTTCCTTCCCTTCCTTCCCTCCTTCCCTCCTTCCCTCCTCCCCTTGTCTAAACTTTATTAACATCTGTACCAAGCACTATGCTAAAAGCTCTCACAAATTATTTCTATTAACCCTTAAAATCCCTCCCCAAGGCATGGAACATTGCTTTTCCCTAAGCAAGCACCCTCCGTCATGTGGACCTTTCAGTAATTTTCAACCTTTTTAATAGAGGAGATTTTTAAATAAATGAAACCTCACAGGAACCCTAACATATGCAACTAATAAAGCAGTATTCATTGGTGAAAATTTGTTCTTATTATTAGGTTAACCAAGAAAAATAATGAGGTTTTGGATTAATACAAAAGTTTGAAATCGGTTTCACTGGCCCACATTGGCATCAGCCACCGCAAGCATTGACGGAGTTTGCCAATCACTGACATAAGTGACTGGGAAAACATGAAGCTTCAGTTTTCCCAAACCACAGTTTCCGGCAATGCCTTCTTTTTGTAATCAAAATCTGACTGCTGGACCACATGAAATACCACTAGTGACAGCTATGCTCTTCCGGTCACCTGGCCAGGAAATATCGCATCCCTCTGAGCACTCGCCCTTCATGCCTCAGTTATCGAACACTTTGGGAGAGCTTAGCCCAGGAAATGAGGACTATTGTTAAAAACAGAGAGATTTGGGAAGCCAGGATGTGATTAACCATGCTGGCACTTTGCCAAATGAGCAGCTAACAAGGGCCAAAAACACAAGTGCTGATTAGTAATCCCTGTGTTTACAAAAGGGGTTTAGACCCAATTCTAACAATCCCCTGTAACAGACCAGAAAATTCCTAACCTATTGTAGCTGCAAAAAAAAAAGTATCAATCTAATAAAAATGTATTCATCAGTAACTCTCTTCATAAACAAAGCATTCCCATAAGATTGTTTATATTTAAATTTAGCAGACTGGAAATCTCCTGTGTGCTCTCTACAAAACATAAAATTAAACTTTGAACCTACTCATGAGGTTTCTAATGGTTAAGTTTGTTGTAAAAATGCTTTGGTGTCAAATTTAGTCATTCGTTCATTTGTTCATTTAACAAACATTTGAGTGCAGGTGTGTACCAAGAGCTGTCTGAATTCTGGCGATAAGTCTCAGGGAGTTGTTGAATGAAATTGGTATACAAGCTTTGAATGCATTCAGCTCAAGTAGAAGGGTACCAAAATCACAAGGTGGAGCAAAAGTCTGTTTAGAGCTGTGCTTAAGGAAAATAACACAGTAATTAATAAATGAGAATAATTATAATAAATAATAATATAAGAATAAACTCTGTGTTTCGTGTACTCACAACTGTAAGCCGAATTTTGCCTCATCCTGTATACTGACTCGAACTAGCCTTTTAATTTTCATCAATTACCAGAAGTCTGGAGGGCAGCAGCTGCGGCCTGCGGTTCAGGGGCTGTTCTGTGAGGAGCCACATCTCTGCTGTGCTCCTGGCATTTCTCTCATGCGCATCACTTCCTGGTGACCAGATGGCTCTGAGGGAAGGAGGAATGTGAGAAAATGGGTTGGGGATGGTGATGTTGGTGGAGGGCTGGGACGAAGGACAAGTTCTGTTTGGGGCATATTGAGTCTCGGGACTAGGTGGCGTGATGTCAGCACTGTGTCCTGTGGGCAATTAGACACACAGAACTGGATTTGAAGACAGAAGTCAACATTTAGAAGGATGATTGAAAGAGCAAGAAGACAGGAGGAGTCTAAATTGAGAGCTGAGGGGAAGGGTTTCTTCTTAGATCTGAGAGAAATACTCCCTGCACAAACAGGGAGTGATCTGAAGGGGAGGTGACTCCAAGTGGAACAGTAGAAGTCTGGTGGCCTCATTGAAGTGGAAGGCAAGGTCTTCTGGAAGTGGGGATTAGGCCTTACTGAGGGATTAGATGGGAACAACTAGTGTGAAGACATGAGGGCTGACGAGCACTGGCTCAGCTGGCAGCACGAAAATACGTGCAGTGGTTCAGGTCTGCAGATTCCCAAAGTTTCCACAGCTACAGTTCAGGGCCTGAGGGTAGAAACGGGGCTAGAGAACATGGATGACTCAGGGTTGGTGATGGCTGGGGGCAAAGGAGTCGGTAGAGTCGGTAGATGACCAAGTAGTAGGAGCTGGCTTGAATCCAGGCCAGGCAGGAAGAGCATTCAGGGAATCAAGTCCCTGTGGTAAAGCCCCCCTGGAGCCAGGCCCCTTTTCCTCCTGGATCCACTGTCTCTTGGGGTTGTTCTCATCCTGCAAGACCAACTGCTGGATTCCAGTGGTTAATGAGTTTTCCCAAGAAAAAACAGACAAGGGATGATAGGGATCACAAATATAAAGAAGCTGTCTGGCTTCAGGTTCTTGCAAAATTCTTGGGTAATAGAACTTTATCTCTAGATCTAGGTCACTTCTGAGGGGTTAACTTTAAGGCTGCCACAATGACAAATTCTCTCTCTTTTTTTATACTTTGTCTCTTATTCTTGTATTTTTAAGAGTGAGGCTCTCCAAACCTCCCTTCCCCTATGGGAGGGTTTGAACTTGGAAGGACATGCTGTTATCTCTGTTAAGAAGTTCCCTCCTACCTAGTTCCAACCAGCAGAGGCAACCTCTTGTCACAGGGTGGTCATTTACTCTTCTGTGGCCTTCCAGAGTCATCCCTGGTTCCTGGGAAGCTCCTCAAACCCCTGCAGCCCCACAGGAAGGGGGTGGGGTCCAGGCAAACTGTGAGTGATTGAAGGATCTATTGTGTTTAGAGACCCGAGGCCGAGGAAAGTGGGAGGATGTGACTGAGAAACCCAAGAGTGCCAAATGTGAAGTCTTTCCAGCGGAAGGAGCAGTGCTAGGACGGCTTCTGGGTTGCTGAAACCAAATGACAGCTCTTGTGTCTCCACATCTTCACTTGAGAAAAGAACGTTAAGCTTCTACTTAGGGGGAAAAAAAAAAGATGGTTTCTCTCAACCCACAGAATTCCAGGCTCTGAGTATTGGAAGGTTATCTGTTGGTCATCTAGTCCAGTCTGTGGCCTGACGCAGTGGACAAATCTGAAACTGCACTGGCAGCTGGCTGTTGGCTTGTCTTCAGTCACGGGGATGGGAATTTATTACTTGGTGACGCAGTTCATTGCTTTCTGGACAGGCCTGATTCCTAGACAACTGTCTCTGACATGGGATTGTCACTTGCTTCCATGTTGCTTTATTTATTTGTTCCAGTTTTATTCTCTGGTGCCACATGAGGTAGATATTTTTCCTTTCAAATGAGGGTCCTTCCAATGTGTTAATGCTTCTCTCAGGTTTTCACTAATGCTTTCTTTCTTTTTTGAGACCAAACATCCCCAGTTCTTTAACCTTCCCGCCAGTGACATAGTTTTGGGCGGCTTACCGTGCTAGTCTTCACTGCTCAGTTGGTTATGCAAGTGTGAGGCTCCCAGACCTGGATACAGCATTTAGGATGCAGGGTGACCAGAACGGAGAACAGTGGAGCAATTTCCTCCTCTAAACTGGACACCACGCTACAACTACTACAGCCCAAGGCTGCACTGGTCTCTTTAGTCTGATGAGGCTATAACCCCATCTTCTGGGGTTTCAGTGTACTACCACTGAGCTGTTTTCTTCTCATGGTTTTACAACTGCACGTATACATAAAACTCATTCTCTGGAGTCTTGCGCCGAATCTCATACCTCTTTCTGATCCTTGAAAAATTTCTTATTACTGAGTGCCATGATTGCTACTCCCATTTCCTCTACTAAGGTATTAGTTCAGTTTTGTTTAGTGATATTTATTCAGTCATTGCCATGTGCCAAGAATTGCATTAGATGCTAAGATAGGGGTAGAGAATACAAGTGAGTTAGGACATGATTTCCACCCTAGGGCAGCTTGCAAAGACACCACATATACACACCGTAACAATGTGATCTAGGAAGAACTATAACATAAAAACACAGTGGTTATTGGAGCCCAAGTGAGGGACTCTTGACCCAAAATGGAAATTCAGGGAAGTGTTACCGCAAGGGAAGCAATTTGAACATTAGATAAGAATTAGAGAGTATGGGGAAGAATGTGGGAAGATAAAAAGGACAGAAAGAATGGAGTCAAGGAGGCAGGAAGCATGGTGGCACGGGAAGGGCCTACAGGTTATTTGGCAGTTTTAGAGCATAAAGTACCAGGCAAGGGACATAAGGTCACTGAAAACCTGACTCTCCACCTTGGGTTTGACTCAGTAGCAATGGGGAGCCCTGACATGTTTCAAGAAGATGGAAGAGTAATCAGATTTGCCTTTATCATTCTGGCCCCAGTAGGAAGAAAGGACGGGAGATACTTAGGAATCTAATGAGTTATGTGAAGCGAGAGATATTGAGGGTACTAATGAAGACAGTGGTAGTAGGGTGGGACAGATCAAGCATTGTAATGAGTATAATTGTGACAGACCTTGGTTGTGCAGAGGTGTGAGTGACAGATAACAACAATAACAAAAACTCTAGATTAACTCCCAGAAATATCACTGAATGGCTAGGAGGATGCCCACACAGCTAGCTGAGAGGGTGGAGATGTGCAGGGAACCATGAGTTTAAGTTTGAACATGTGGAAATTGAATTGCTTATTAAACATGCAATTATAATGCCCAAAATTAATTGGATTTAAGCATCTCAATGTCACAGGAGAGACCAGACTGGGAGATGGGGTTCCTCAGTGGGCGGTGAAATTATGAGAATAGATTAGCTAGTACGAGAAGAGTATGTAAAGAAATAGCCATGGGCCAGCATACAACTGTGAAGTGCACCAATATTTAAGGTAGATTTTACAAGCAAGTTCAGCATTTTTTCTTTGGTTGACACAAATTTGAATTTTTTTGGTCAACATGTAAAAATCAGTGAATTTCATCTGAAAATGAAGATTTCCAGATTCTCTTAAAATCAAGAGTTCTGGACTCAATGGGCTTGCATTTTCACATAGTGACACTCCGCCAAAACTGAGTAGCAGCCTCCCCATTTAAATGGGACACATGTTGGCCCTGACCAGTATGGCTCAGTTGGTTGGGCGTCATCCCATGAAGCAAAAGGTCGCTTGTTTGATTCCTGCTCAGGGCACATGCCTGGGTTGTGGGTTTGGTCCCCAGTCAGGGCATATTTGAGAAGCAACTGATTGATGTTTCTCTTTCATATCAATGTTTCTCTCCCTCTCTTTCTCCTCCCTTTCCCCTTTCTCTAAAATAAAGAAACAAAATCTTAAAAAAATAAACGGGACACGTGTTCTCCAATTCTTTACAGCCACCCCCACTCTCACCACTCCTCTCCACTTTCTAACACAAAGGCACTCCCATTAATCATCACTATGGTGCTGCTATTTCATATACTGGCTTCATTTGTTTATATTACTTGCCTGACCTTGGTAGATACTTGAGTTTCTAATTTCCAGCTTCAAAGGCAAATAAAGTAAGAGGATCCCATGGAGAAGTCAAGAAGCACAGTCAGAGAAATGGAAAGAAACCAGAAGAGAAATTTCCTAGTTGCCAAGAAATTTCAATAAGAAGTTCAATAGTGTTAAATACTATAAAGAGATATAACAAGCTAAGGATTGAAAAATGCCTGTTGGGTTTGTCAACTTGAAGAACATTAGAGATCTTTGCCAGAATCATTTTCAACAGAAGGATGGATAATGGAAGTCAGAGCTCAAGGGTTAGAGGAGTAAATGGGAGGTGAGCAAATGGAGAAGCAAGTTAATTTTTCTCTTTCCAAATACTTGGCTAGAAAAGGCAGCAGAAATCTAAGCAGTAGCGAGAGGCATTGGGAGGTGAAAAAGGCCAAAAGAGATTGCTCTTTACAGAAGAAAGTCTTTGAGCACATTTATGGATTGCATGGGAAAAGCCAATAGAATAGAGAAAAATTGATGATATATAAGAGAGAGGATAATACATAGAAGAAGATGCCAGACATGGGAGGGAATGAGGTCAAGTGCATAGGTGAAGGGGCTGACTTTGAACTGAAAAAAGGAACCCTTTATTCCCATGAGAGGTAGAGTGGAGAAAATTATGAAAAAAGGTAAGTTTATAAGGTCAAATCCTTATGTCTAACCAGTTTCTTAATAAAGTAGAGAGCAGATCATCTGCTAAATGTGAGAACTGTGAATTAGGGGTAAAGATCTCAAAGAGAATGGTGAAGGTTTGTCAGAGTTCATGGTAGGAAGGGGAGTAGGTGTTCTTTGAAGACCATTAAAAGGATTGTTGAATGGCCTCCAGCACCCAGCTAAGGCTGGAGGTAGGAATTCTCAGTGACGTCAGTCTGCATAGTTGAGTGATTTTCCCTAGCCCTTGAGGCACATGCTCAGATATGCAGTGTGTTTACTACAACACATGACTGCATTATCTGTACGGGTGGCAAATACTAAGGCTAAAAATACAAACCTAGAGAAAAAGCATGTATCACTGTCATCTTTAAGGCATTAATGTTCTAGAAACCTCAAGTGAATTCTTGGTATATCATCTTTTATACCTTCCCCAGGTTTTAGCAACAGGAGGAAGGTAACACTTGGCCCAAGAAGGCTCTCACCATCGTTGGTTTTTCCAGTTTTCAGCTGACTGAATATGCTCATTCTGGTCCAGGGTAAGTTAAGTATGTTTCAGGGAAGCTCCAAGCACAAGACAGAGGTAGAGTCCAGAGCCTAGCCAAGGGGAGGGTTAAAATATAAGTTGAGAAGATGCTATCAAGAAAGAGCCAGAGAGAAGGAGGCAAGAATTCCCTTCAAAAAAAAGGGAATTAAAAAAAGAAAGATGAGAAGAAGGGAGGAGTTTGAAAGTAGTAAGACAGAGAGAAAAGGAAGCATTCAGAAAGAAAAGTGAGAAATAAAGCAAGAAGGAAAAGGATAATCTCAACTCTGGAACCAAGAAGCCTGCCTGGGAATCAGACTCTCTGCTTCATCTGCTTTGGGAGTTGTGCCTGGGGTAACCACCTGTTGGTAACAAACACTGGGGGAACACATTTATTCTCACCCACATTCTCCATTCTGCTGCTGAAATCCAGGCCTTTGTGTTTTAAAAGGTTAATGTCAATTAAATAAGTGTCCAAGAAATGCTAAAAGAATATAACTGCAGAAATTCATTCTTTTTATTGTTTAACCTCCACGTAAACATAATAGGGTACCACTAGGCCTCAAAGCCAGGTCTATTTTGTTGACAAAACAAAACTTAAAACAAATCGAGAGGTTTAAAACTTTCTTCAACTGTTGACTGGTTATGTAATCATGGGTCCTCTGCTTAAGCTCTCTGAACCCATGTAAATTTTAAAAATTTGGTAAATAAGGATCTATTCATCTCATCATTCTACTAAATGAACCTCTCTGAGTAGGAAGGTACAAAGATCTCATGACACCCGGCCCTCAAGGAGCTACTAACTCCCAGAGAACACAGTGGCCACGATGTTTTAGGTTACGTCAGTGCCCAGGTGTCTCTCAGCTGAGGGGCTGGTAGCTGGCCCTAAATATCCCTTAGGTGTCACCCAGTTTTTGTTATTTTGTATTTGTTTTAAATCATAGCTTTTTTGAGACCCATCCCAGTTTTTTATTTGGTGCTCTAAACTACCCCACCAGCATCTTTCAGTTGGGTTGCCTCCTCCCTAATCTCTTTGTTTCTAGAAATGCTGCAGTTCCCAACTGTCACAGGTCCTCAAGACCACTCTTGCTAGTTCAAGGGACCCAGCAAATAACCATATGCAGGGCTAGGACTGGTTATGGTGAAAGGATACAGAGCGAAGTCAGCACAAGGAAAAGGCACATAGGTGGTCTGCAGAAAGCCAGGCGTGGGCCTCCGAGAGTCCTCTCCCAGAAGAGTCACATAGGACACACTTAACTCTTTCTTCAATGAATTGTGACATCAGGTATGAAAAATTGCCAGGGAGGGAAGTCCTTAGAGATTCAGTGCCCAGCGTTGTTACTGAGGGCTGGTCACATGGACATCCTCTGACCAACACATAACAAAATTCCAGACTCGCAGAGAGAAAGCAGGTGCTCAAACAGCTTAGGCACAGTGAGCTGCTCTTACCACAGTCAGTGTATCACTTCCTGTCAGTGTAGAGAACTGATCATCGTCCATGTTCCCAGACACCGGGCAAGGGCTAACCTTGCAAGTAACCTTTCTAAGAAGAGCAGCATCAGGCCCGCTATCTTAATTATTTTCTGCATAGCAATGTTATTAAGGTATTTATTGCTTATAATAAATTGACTTTGTAACACTGCTGTGGAGCACTCAACAGTAACATTATAATACAGGGTCTGGCACAAATAACGCCCCTCGGTATTACAAAATCATAAGCATGTAATTCTATAACATAACATCACACTCAAGCACACCATATGACATTTTAGATGAAATGTTCAAATTAAAACCATAAGTTACTACACCCATATTATTATCCTGCCAACCACACACTCAAGCAGGCATTACTTCTGTCGGACCCTGTATATTATATACAAGGCTGTCTGGAAACAGTCCAGCCATTGTTAATATAATGAGAACAGTTTGCATGACATCGATGTAACCTGGCAGCCAAGGAGAATGGACTGGAATGAGCATTTGTGAACAATGACAACTTCACTGTACTAGTCAGTGGGGGCAGTAGACATCATTGAGTGAGCATGTGTACTGTGTGGCCATTGCATTCAAATTGACTGAGGGAGTAGAGCAAGGAATCTGCATCAAATTTTGTGTTAAGCTTGAACATTCCTCCACAGAAACTATTCAGATAATTCAGAAGGCCACAGCTATGGGGAACAGGTGACTGGCAGCTTTATTACAACATACCAGCTCATACATGACATCTCATGCAGTTTTTTGGCAAAACATCAAACCACCCAGGTGACTCAGCCCCTCTACAACATAGATTCAGTGCCCTGCAACTACTGGCCTTTCCCAAAACTAAAATCTTTGAAAAAGGGAAGAGATTTCAGATCATCGATGAGATTCAGGAAAATACGACAGAGCAGTTGATGGTGATTAGGAGAACTGTGTGAGGTCCCAAGGCACCTACTTTGAAGGGGACTGAGGCGTCATTGTCCTATGTACAATGTTTCTTGTATCTTACATCTTCTTCAGTAAATACCTCTATTTTTCATATTACATGCCTGCATATTTTCTGGACAGACCTTGTATGTCTGTATGTATTAAGTTACCTACTTGTTTATTTTCTGCCTCTCCTACTAGAATGTAAGCTCAGGAAGCTTAGGACTTTGTCACATGCACTGCAGTATCTTAAACACCTTGAACAGAGCCTTCCTCATCATAGGCACCCAACAAATACTGGCTGAAGGCAGGAGAGAGCTCAGCAGTTCAGCCTAGGACAGGTTCAGGTTCGAGCTTCCTTGGACTATTCAGAGAATACAACTCCTTCGTGCATGGCCTTGATGATCAGATGGGACAAGAGCCTGAGGAGTGCTTTTCAAAGGCAGTATTGTCATGGAGATGCCTGGTCTGGTGCAATTCTAAAATCAGAGTCTCTGGAGTCCTTACCTGAAGCTGTACAAAGAAAATCTAAGAATGTTCTATATCTGCTCATTCCTTCCCCTTTCTCTTCCTAGAGATAAACGTAGTGCTGGTGCATTTTTCCTATGCTCCTCCCCACTCTCAGAAACATTTCTAATGTCCAGATTAAGTATGTCCTAAGGGTAGGAAAAAAACTATATTCCTCTTGAAAAACAACCATCTGTGCAGCTTGGAAAAACCCTAAAGGACTCCTGGATGGAAAGGGATCTTCAGACAGAAAATCAGCTCAGACTTAATGTCTTCTCTAGCTATTGCTCTGGCAGTTGAATGGGGTCAGGTTTTCATCTTACGTAATATGATGGGACAATTCCACTTTCAATGAGTACAGCAAATTTCCCTAGAGCTACATAGGACAGAGCTAAGCGGTTACATAAACACATATGGAGACTTAGAAATTTTAAAGAGAGGCTAAATACTCTGAGGGACAGGTCACCCTCAGGGGAAATTAACGGCTGGGTCAACAAGCACAACTGTCCTCCAAGTTACACATGAATTGCGTACAGCTTTATGACGACGGGAGGAGGCGATGACTTTTAGCTGCACATTTTTCATGACTCACTGTGTGGAGAAGAAAATAGCAACACCTTTTATCTCAGGATACCAGAAGAAAGAAAAGGTGATCCAGCCATAAATGACGGCAGGGCATGAAATTTGGGCTCAGAACAATGCATCTGTTGGGGATCCAGCAGGAAACAGCCCATTCAAAAGGACTGACTGAAAGGATTTAATGAAGGGACTAGTTGCAGAGGTGTAGACAGGTTAACGGAGCTAACAAGAGGTAGTGGGCCCCCAGGCACTAATGACAGCAGGAAGCTTACACCACTTTCAGGCCTGATGAGAACAAAGGGTAGGAGTGGTGTTATTGGAAACGACAAGCTCTGAAGTCCTGGAGGAGGAGCCACCCACCACGAGCTCAAGCTGGATGCAGTCGGGGTCAGAACCAGAGAGACTGTGGGGAACAGGGATGGGAGGCTGAAAAGTATCCAGCCTCTCTTTCCTCCTACCCACCAATTTCTTGCTGATGCCTCCCACTGGCCAAGGGCAACAGGGAGCCAGGGCCAGGGAAGTCTGGGTAAGACAGAACATGGAGGTCAGCTTTTTGGGGCACAGAGCAAGGGATGGGAGAACAGGAGAGGGCAAGTGGACAAAAGTCAGCACAACTGATCTCCACTGCCCGCACTACTATGTGGCTGCCAACAATGGATGACATTTATTGAATGTGTTAGACACAGTCCTGGGTCCTTTCTGTAAAGAATCTCACTACATACTTGTGAAAGTGATTTACTACAAAACTAACCAAGTTGACGCTTCAGAGGTCCTTACTCATTTAGACATCTTTCCAGGCCCTTTCAAGGGACCCTAAAAAGGACTTTACACAGTCACATTTTTTGAAACAATTTAAATGTAAGATATGTTTACTTTAATTAAGATGATTGCCTCTTTCCATTCAGGTTTCTCTACCATCACGATTCCCTCTCGTCAGGTGCCCTTCGGCATCTATGGGAATTTTTTGGACTTAGCTAATGAGAAGCTGAGTTGGAATTACACTTAATTTGGTTCACTGGGATATTTTTAGGTGTTTTACAACCACCCCGTATAGGAATGGCTTCCAGGAATGCTCCTTCTGTCCACCATGCTGCTTCATCACGAAACAAAGCTTCAGAGCCAGGAATTGCATCATAATCTCAAAGTGACCTATAGCACATCATACTGGATATGGGGCTGTGGAAGAGAAGCACGATTTGAGAGAAAAAAGATTTGAAAGAAAAGCCAGAAAGCTCGTCTCTGAAAAAAATTTTCCAATCTTTAGAAAGGTAAAATTTTAAGAGGAGGGTTCAATTCTCATTGATGCCTAGGCAAAATGGAAGTTCTCTCTTGGCAAGAATGCACTGTATAATTCAGTGCATTCCATTGTAACAGCATTGTGCTCCCCCCACCTTTTTTGATGGGGAGTATGTGAAGTAGAATAATAGAATTCCTGTGCCAGGCATAAACTAATATAAACCCTGCTTATATGCAAGTTATTACAAATGCGGTATCTTATTATATATTTTATAAGTCACAGAGAAAACAAGAAAAATGTATATGTAAATAAATTCTAAAATAATGTAATAGCCCTGGCTCATGTAGCTCAGTGGATTGAGTGCTGCTGGCCTGCGAACCAAAGGGGCACCCGTTTGATTCACAGTCAGGGCACATGCCTGGACTGTGGGCCAGGTCCCCCAGTAGGGGGTGCGCAAGAGGCAACCACACACTGATGTTTCTCTCCCTCTCTTTCTCCCTCCCTCCCCCCCTCTCTAAAACTAAATAAATAAAATAAAATAAATAATACAATAATAGCTGATATTTACAGAGCATGTCTTATGTGTCTGGCACTGTGCTGAACATTTTGTAGACAATTCATTTAATCTTTGAAACAACATTTTGAGATAGGCATTGTTGTTATTCTCTCCCCGGCTTTTATTTTCAAAAGTCTAAACCCACTGTTAAGACCAAAATTTGAGGTGAGAAATGAGTACTTTTCTGGAAAGCATGACCAAGGAGGGACTTTTCTCAGAATAAAGCCCCAAGGACTGGAGCAGCCCGCATTGGCTGGGTTCCAGGCTGCCGCCAAGATGTGCTAAGATCAGCAAGGCCAAAGCACAGCGTGGAAATAGCTGTGTGCAGACCCGAAGGAAACACCTGGGCTGGGACAGTGAGCAAACACTACAGCAGGAATCAGTAGAGCATCTAGCAGGATAGAGGCCTAAAATTATGATTAAGTTGATTTATAGAAGTTAGAAAATAAATTTTTTTGGACCTCTGAACTTAAGGAAACTAATATGGGGTGGGGCAAAAGCAGGTTTACAGTTGTTCATATGGAAAATAATAATACCTGCATAAACTCCACGTTTCATTTAATCAACTATAAACCTACTTTTATTCCACCCTGTATTTATATCTGCTAAGTTCAACTTTGTGAAAATAAAACCGAAGAAATCATATACCTTAGCTTCACTTCCTTCAAAACCTGGGTTAAACTAACAAAAAGAATGTTGGCTTTGGAGCCAAAAATAACTGGCTTCAAATCCCAGTTCTGCAGTTTATTAGCTAAGTGACCTTGAAAAATGTGTAAGATCTCCCCAAGCCTCAGTTTCTTTAACTGTAAAATGGGTGTCATTGGGGGAATTAATTTAGGTAGTGCATTTAAAACTCAGCTGCTACTCTATGAGGCACTTAAATATCGGTTCCCTTTTTAAATGAAAATAAAACCTAAACACATTTTCTGGTGAAAAGTGTTATAGAAGCACAAATTACATAGTTCCAACAACATCCAGTTAGTATGTTTTATGAAGAAACCCAACAGAAATTTTAAAAAGTTTTGAACTCACCCAACATTACCCCCCCTGCCTTCTAAAACTGGAAACCAAGGCAGTAACGTGTGTCCATCCGGGCACCCACACCTTTGTGAATGTGAACGGACAGAAAAGTCATCTCAGTCTGTTTATGCAGGCCTACCTGGCTCTGAGGCAGGTAGAGCTGCTTCAGTTAGAACCTAATCCTGCTCACCTCATACTCACAACGCTGTCACTAAAACCAGCGAGAAAGAAAAATGATAGTCCATATAACTAAATTATGCTAAAGCCTGGATTCAATCCATCCATGTATTAAGAAGTAAGAATTTGAATACTGATGACTGTTCCCTGTACAAAAACTCCACTACTTGCTCCCAACTCTCCTCCTAATAAAGAATGTTTTCCCCCACCCCTTATCTTGGCAGTCTATTTTACTTTAAAACAAATCAAACGAATCCAGGTCTAAAAAAACAAATTATATTGCTTCCCTCTCTCCCTTCTTTCAACTTTCTGTTTCTGGCTTCTGGGACTTTCCTCTCCGTCTTTACCCTAGCCATCCCATCCTAGGTGGTCACTTTCCTCCTGCTACCCACTGTGACTTTCCATTCTTTGGGCAGCATCCTGGGCTACTAGAGTCTCCTTCCTCTCTGCCTTGTTCTCTTCCTTCTCACTAACCCTAAATAAAGGCATGGCTCTGACTGGAACCTCACCCTGAGCTACCTCGGGCATCTCCTGCTTTTCCCTGCCTGGAACTTACACAAAGTGTTGTATGTGGAAACCTGAGTAAACTAATGCCCTGATTCCAACTACTGGAATGATTTGGTGGCCCATGTAGAGTCTGCACCCCAGCTCAGCATGAAGGGCCCCCAAAACTTCTGACTCCATACTGCTCTGTGTAAAAGGGTAAGGGCCTATCTCTGGCAGCAACCGGCTAGGGAGGAAGAACTGGGTAGACAGATTACAATCAGGACTGGAGATTAGAGCAGTTACTCACTAGCCTGATTGTACCATAAAATGATCCAGGAGGCTTTTAAATACTTTTGAAGTCCTAGCACCACTCCATCTGATTTAATTGAGCTGGTATGGGACTTCAGATGGGTGTTTTTATAAATTGTGATAGAAAACATATAAAATTTCCATCATAACCATTTTTTAAAAAGATTTTACGTATCCTTTCTTAGAGAGAGGGGAAGAAGGGGAGAAAGAGAGGGAAAGAAACACTGATGTGCAAGAGAAACATCGATCTGCTGCGTCTCATACTTCCCCAACAGGGGACACAGCCCCCAACCCAGGCATGTGCCTCAACTGGGAATTGAACCAGTGAACCCTCAGTCTGCGTGACTGTGACCAACTCACTGAGCCATGCCAGTCAGGGCCGTCATAGCCATTTTTATGTGTACAAGTTCAGTAGAGTTGTCAAACAGATCTCTAGCACTTTTTATCTTGCGAATCTGAACTGCATACCCACTTAAACAACTCCCCCTCACCGCCCCAGTCTCTGGTGGCTACCATACACTTTCTGTTTCTATAAATTTGACTACTTTAGATATTTTAATTAAATTGAATCATACAATATTTGTCTTTCTGTGACTGGCCTATTTCACTTAGCATAATGCCCTCAAGCTTCAGCCATGTTTTAGCCTGTGACAGGATTTTTTAAGGCTAAGTAATATTTCATTGTATGTGTATACCTATTTTGTTTATCCATTCATCTTGTAACGGACATTTGGTTTGTTTCCACTTTTCATCTATAGTGAATAACGTTGCCATGAATATGGGTGTGCAAATATCTCTTCAAACCCTACTTTGGATTATTTTGGATATATACTCAGAATTGGAATTGCTGGATCATATGATAGTTCTACTTTTAACATTTTAAGGAAATTCCAAACTGTTTTCCATAGCAACTGTGCCATTTTACATTCTCATCAACGATGCACAAGATTTCTAAATTCTCCAAGAAGGCAAGTCAACAGTTGCTATTTTCTGTTTTGTTTGTCTTATAATAACCATTCTAATGGGTGTGAGAAATGATGGTGATATCTCATCGCAATTTTGATTCGAGTATCTCTTTTTTTTAAGTACATTTTATTGATTATGTTATTACAATTGTCTCAATTTTTCCCCTTTAGCCCTCCTCCACCAAGTACCACCCTTCCCTCTAACAATGCCCCCCTTTAGTTCATGTCCATGGGTCATGATATATATTCTTTGGCTTCTCCATTTCCTATACTATTCTTAACACCCCCGTCTCTATTTTGTACCTACCATTTATGCTTTTTAATCCTTGCACCTTTTCCTCCATTCTCTTCCTTCCCCCTCACAGATGATAACCCTCCAAGTGATTCTGTGCCTATGATTCTGTTCCTGTTCTGGTTGTATGCTTAGTTTGTTTGTTTTGTTTTGTTTTTTACAGTCAGTTGTTGATAGTTGTAAATTTGTTGCCTTTTTAATGTTCACAGTTTTGATCTTCTTTTTCTTAAATAAGTCCTTTTACCATTTCATGTAATAATGGCTTGGTGATAATGAACTACTTTAGCTTTACCTTGTCTGGAAAGCACTTTATCTGCCCTTCCATTCTAAATGATAGCTTTGCTGGATAGAGTAATCTTGGTTGTGGGTCCTAGCTTTTCATCACTTTGAATACTTCTTGGCAGTCCCTTCTTGCCTACAAAGTTTCTTTTGAGAAATCAGCTAATAGTCTTATGGGCACTCCTTTGTAGGTAACTCGGCTTTTCTTTTGTTGCTTTTAAGATTCTCTCTTTCTCTTTAACCTTTGACATTTTAATTATGATGAGTCTTGGTCTGATACTCTTTGGGTCCAATTTGTTTGGGAATCTCTGTGCTTCCTGGACTTGTATGTCTATTTCATTTGCCAAATTAGGTGATTTATCTTTTTTTATTTTTTTAAATACATTTTCAATTTCTTACCCTTCCGCTTCTCCTTCTGGCACCACTATGATTCAGATGGTGGCATGTTTGGAGGTGTCCCAAGGGTCTTCTTACACTATCCTTGATTTTTTTAATTCTTTTTTCTTCTTTTTATTCTGATTGAATGTTTATTTCTTTCTTATGTTCCAAATTGTTGATTTGAATCCCAGCTTCCTCTCCTTCACTGTTGGTTCCCTATAGGTTTTTCTTTATTTCACTTAGTGTAACCTTCATTTTTCCTTTATGTTGTTGCCTTACTCAATAAGTTCTTTGAGCATCTTGATCACCAGTGTTTTTTTTTTTTTTTTAAGATTTTATTTATTTTTGGAGTGGAAGGGAGGGAGAAAGAAAGGGAGAGAAACATCAGTGTATGGTTGCCTCTCACGTGCCCCCTACTGGGGACCTGGCCTGCAACCCAGGTATGTGTCCTGACTGGGAATTGAACCAGTGACCCCTTGCTTCACAGGCTGGCATTCAATCCACTGAGGCACAGCAGCCAGGGTTTGATTACCAGTGATTTGAACTCTGCATCTGATAAGTTGCTTATCTCCATTTTGTTTAGTTCTTTTTCTGGGGTTTTGTTCTATTCTTTCATTTGGGCCATATTTCTTTGTCTCCTCAATTTGGCAGCCTCCCTGTGTTTGTTTCTGTGTATTAGGTAGAGCTGTTGTTTTAGTAGTGTGGCCGATTGTGGAAAAGACAACAGAAAATTGTGTGGGGTGGAGACTTCAAAATCACCAGGGTGGGGCAAACTGCTTGACCACTTTGTGGCTCTGTGTAAGGGGAGGGCTTATAGAGGGGACTGTGCTACTGCTTGGCTTCTGGAGGTTTGCCCAGTGCTCACTCCATTTCTAGTCACTTCACCCAGGCCCCGTATGCAACTGGTGCCCTTCCAGCTGTTGTCCCGTTGAGAATCCCAGAGTGGGTGGGTTGGCATCCATTTTAAGGCCATGCAGACCCTTTAAGCAGAGTTTCCTGAAAATCCAGCAGTTTCTTTTGCCAGCCCAACACCCACTGGTTTTTACAACCAGAAGTATGGCGACTTATCTTCCTGGCACTGGAACCCTGGGTTGTGCAGTCTGGCCTGGGGCTGGGAACGTTGTCTCTCCAGGTATCCCTCACAATTTTTATTCACCACACATGAATGTGGGGCCATCCATGTCTGTTTTGCTGCCACCGCTTCTCCACACCACACTGTGTCTTCTCGCCTTTCCACCTGTCTCCATGCCTCTGCCCCTTCTACCCATCTGAATGAACGTGGCTTCTTTAAATCCTTGGTTGTTGGACTTCCATAAAGTTTGATTTTCTGATAGTTCAGGGTGTTATTTGTTTTGAGATTTAGTTGTACTTCTTTTTGTGCTTGCGCAAGGAGGCAAAGTATGTCAGCCTACGCCTCCATCTTCACTGAACTGATTATCTCTTATTACCACTGATGGTGAGCATCTTTTCATATATCTGTTGGCCATGTATACATTGTTTTTGGAGAAATATCTATTCAAGTCCTTTCACCATTTTTAAATAGGGGCATTATGTTTTCTGTTGTTGTTATTGAATTGTGGGAGCTCTTTATATATTCTGGGTATTAATTGCTTAGCAGTATATGATTTGCTAATATTTTCTCCTATTTTAAAGATTCCTTTTTTATTCTGATGATTGTGTTCTTTGACACACAAAAGTCTTAGGTTTGAAGTATTTCCATTTGTTTGTTTTTGGTTTTGCTGTCTGTGCTTGATGTCATAACCAAGAAACCACAATGCCAAATTCATCATCACTGAGGTTTTCCCCTATGTTTTCTTCAAGGAGTTTCTTAGTTTGGTTACACATGTAGGTCTTTAATCCACTGTGGGTTGCTTTTTGTATAAAGTATAAGCTAAGTGTCCAACTTGATTGATTTCTTTTTATATATGGCTAACTAATTTTCCCAGCTCTATTTGTTGAAGAGACTTTCCTTTCTCCATCAAGTGGTCTTAGTACCTTTGCCAAAGATCACTTGATTACATAAGCAAAGGTTTATTTTGGGCTTTCTATCCTTTCCCACTGATCTCTATGTCTGCCTTTCTGCTAATTTCACTGTTTGGATTACTGTAGCTTCATAATAGTTTTCAGATCAGTAAATGTGAGTGTTCCAAATTTTGTTTGCTTTTTTTTTGCAAAATTGTTTTGCTATTCAGGGTTGCTTGAGATTTCATATAAATTTTAGGATGAATATTTCTATTTCTGAGAAAAAATTCCATTGGGATTTTGATAGAAATTATATTAAATCTGTAGATCATTTTGAGTAGTATGAACATCTTAATAACATTAAGTCTTTTAATTCATGAACACAGGATGTCTACCCATTTATTTGTGGCCCATTAGAGCTTGCATTTCCCCCAGCCACAGTAATTTCTTCAGAGATAGGCACAGTGTCCTTTCAGAGGCAATGACAAAAAAGAAAAATTTTCTTTAGATCTCTGAAGCAAAAGCAAGCTTTATTCCCATGAGCCTTGAACCTGAGGCTGCATAGAGACTGAAGCTGCCGTCACCATCAAGCCATGAAACCTGGGATGAATGTCAATACAGTGAAGGGCTGTGATAAGACATGGGGTGATACTGAGCAGGGATGATTTCTTTTTGAACCCTGAAGCCGTCACTGCTCCTGATCTTTTCAGTTGTGTGAACCCAAACAGTTCCCATTATGCCAAAATCAGGTTTTGGTTGACATTTCATTCATTTGTACCCGAGATCCCCATTGATTTGGAAACTAATACAGCTTTGCAAAGAGTGGGTGACCAAACAGCCAGACCTTGGCCAGCGGTCCTGGGCCTGAGCGTGCAGCACTCAGAACAATGCTGCCCTTGTGCAGAACCTAATTCCTGGTGGAGGCCAGTCTGCAAGTCAGATGGTTGCCCCTGCTTGCCAGCCTTGCGAGAACTGCTGCAGTCTCCAAACCCGTCACATTTGAGAGACCCTCGCAGGTTACTCTTCCCTTCTTTCCCCTCTATTCCTTAGGTTCTCAGGACCAATTCTCTTCTTCCCATCAGCACTGTTCTCAGGAAAAGATTTATTTAATTAATTCATTCACTCTAGGGTTTACATGGCTCATATGTTCCTACTTGTTAGAATATCTACATTTCACAAGGGGACAAAGTGTGTTAATAATGAATAAAATTTCTAGTGATAGAAATTTATAGACACATGAGAGTAGTCACTTAAATAAAATGTTAAGTTGCCTTGGTTCATTGTACTGCCTCTGCAGTCTGACTCACTGCAGATGAACAAGTCTGTCTATGCCATATAGCTCTGTATTGGTCATAACACCATGACACAGTACCTTATTAAAAATTATAGAATACAGCAACACACAGTAGGCCTCAAAATTACCTTCCTCCTAGGCAGAAAGGTGCAAACTTCCCTCAGAAACGTAAAAAAATCACCGTTACCTATGTTAATTGAACACATTGTGTTCCATATGCTAGATATTGTTCTAAGGACATTACATTACCTGATCTAATCCTCGCTGACACCCTAGGAGGTAACCACGTTGTAAATCTCATACTGCAGCTGAGGAAAGTGAGATGCAGAGAAATTAAGTAACTTGCTCAAAGTGGCACCATTGCCATGCTGAAGAAAACCACGAAACAAAAAATAGTTAGAGGCATCAGGTGAGACTGGTCTCTGGAGATGCTCTTAGACGCCCAGGAATCACAACCTGGTGTCTAATGAATTCAGGAACTGATAAAGTATTATTTATTTTATGTTTATCATTTTGTTTTCTTTTTCTTAAATTGGCCTCTCATGCCTTTAAGAGCCAACCCTGTACTCAGGACGGCCCTCCTAAACTAAGAGGGAGATCACTGTGTATCCTGCCAGACTCCCCAGTTACAACTGAAATTATTATTTTAGAATCACAGAAGTTAGAAGTGTCCGGTGTGCCATTAAAATGAGAGAAAAATAAGATCCAGCCAGAGTATCAGAAATAAAACCAGACCCCCAATCTAATAATTCCCAGGCTATGCTCTCTGCATTTATTCACTCACTCACTCAATTATTTATTTAGCATAAACATTCCATAGAAAAAATTCATGGAATGTTTATGCTAAACATTTATGCTAAACAATTTTCCATGGACTGCACATGGAAAATGTTGGTGATGCCAAAATTAAAATATAAACATTTAAGCAAAAGTAATAAATAAGTTCTTGGCTCTCAAAGAAACAATAGTTTTGGGGAAAGTGGGATAATGCACTGATTAGACAAATCTGCTTGGAGGTACCAGAAGGACTTCACATGGGAGAAAGAGCAGGAACTTTCAAAAGAAGCCAAAGCAGGGAAGAGCAATCCAGGAGAGAAGGTGAGGTCAGTTAAGAGGTGGCAGGTGAAGTATCTGGGGACTGCAGGGGCCTGGTTGCAGGAGGTGAGGCCAGGAAGGTGGGCAGACAGGGTCATGAGGATTGCTTATGCCAGGCTGAGGAATAATTCCTTTATTAGGGGGGTGGGTTATAGCAATTGTTGGTCAGATTTGCAATTGGAAACAAATCAAAATTTTAAAAGGCTGTTGAGAAGGGGTTGGAGCTGGGTCGATATGCCACATGGGGGATTTTAAGCATGGAAAGGGTCTGGTCAGATTTGCTGGAGGGGAGAAGCGGGGCTGCCTCTGAGGAGCTGAGAGGAGCATGAAGGAGGCTGCAGGGACTTGGGTTCAGGGGCCGCTGCATTAGTCGCATGAGAGCTCACCGCACCGTCGTAGGCAGAGCTGCAGGGATGGGGGCAGAAGTGCCTTCAGAAGTAAACTCACAGGCCTTGGTCACAGAACAGGTATAGGGAGAGGAAAAGGAAAGAAAGGCAAGTCTGCCTCCCTGGTTTCTTTCTTTTTTTTTACATATTAATTCCCTAAATATATGCATTCCTTAAATATATATATATGTGTGTATATACATATATATTTAAGATTTTATTTATTTACTTATTTCATTTTTAAAATGTATTTATTTTCAGAGAGAGGGGAAGGGAGGAAGAGAGGGAGAGAAACATCAATGTGAGAGAGGTACACATCAATCGGTTGGCCCCTCCCATGCACCCAACTGGAGACCAGGCCTGCAACCTAGGCATACGCCCTGACTAGGGATTGAACCAGCAGGCTGGCTCTGAATCCGCTGAGCCACACCAGCCAGGGCTGCCTCCCTGGTTTCTGAGCTGGGAGACCGAGTGGATCATAAAGCTTCCTGCTTCTTCTCTTTTTTTTAAATCCTCACCTGAGAATATATGCATTGATTTTTCTCGTTTTAAGAGAGAGAGGGAGAGAGAAACATCGATGTGAGAAAGAAACATCCATCCGCTGCCTCCCGCATGAGCCCCGATCCCAACCCTGACAGGGAATTGAACCCGCAACCTAAGCCTGTGTCCTGACTGGGAATCAAACCTGCAACCTTTTCGTGTATGGGAGGACACCCCAACCGACCCCTGCCAGGGCCCTACTTCTTCTCCACAACACATGCAGGTTGTGAACGATTCAAACATGCGGAGCCGAAAGAAGTAACAAGTGTTAAGTCCCTTTCCCCTTGTCCTCCTTTACCCCAGTGCCACTCCCCAAGGTACAGCCCCTGTTAACATTTTCTGTATTCCTTCCAATGATTCTCTATATCCATGCCGAACTCAGTAAATTTTTTAAACACAAAGAGAACTTCTGCTGCAATGACATATTGCCAAATCATAGAAGTCTCTAGGGAGACTGTGTGCAGTCACCCACGCATAGCACAGTGTTGGGGGCAACTTTCAGGAAGGAGACACAGCGCTGGGAGTCTGCACTGGGCCACACTCCGGACTCAGCCCTCGTTGCAGCGGTCATTCGTGAGCCCAAAACGGCTGTACAATGTCCAAGTGTAACACAGCAGTGATGAAATCAATGGACATTTTTAATTAACAGTTCTCCCATAATATAGGTATGTTCATCTCCAAAGTTAATATAAAATCTATTGCAGGGTATTCAATGCCCTGGAAATGCCAACAGGATTGTTTGTATGTATGTTAGCTTCTGGCTGGAGAATTAGCTATGGCAATTTTTCCTTCTCCTGTGACCTGGATAACATTACTTCTACAAATTAAAAATGAGGCAAATGTCATAAGGATGTGAGAGATGACTTTGATGGCATATGAAACCACAGTTGAATGGGATCTCTCTTTTTCACTCTATTTCACACGCACAGTACATAAAAATCATT